>QANY01013831.1:769871-785382 GCA_003255025.1 Datisca glomerata
CTCTGTTTTGTCTCTCTCCCCCCCTCTCTGTGCGTCTCTCTCTCTCCCTCATCTTCGTCTCTTTCCCCCTCTTTGTTCTGTCTCTCTCTCCTTCGTCTCCCCCTCTCTATTCTGTCTCTCTCTTCCCCCATCTCTATTCTGTCTTTCACTCTCCCCCTCTCTGTTATGTCTCTCTCCCCCTTCTTTGTGCGTCTCTCTCTCTCCCTCTTCTTCGTCTCATTCCCCCTCTCTAGTCTGCCTCTCTCTCCTTCGTCTCCCCCTCTCTGTTGCGTCTCTCTCTCCCTCTTCTTCGTCTCCTTCCCCCTCTCTATTCTGTCTCTCTCTCCTTCGTCTCCCCCTGTTGCGTCTCTCTCTCCCTCTTCTTGGTCTCCCTTTTCTGTTTCCCCATTCTCTTGAATCGGTTCACCTGAACCAGACCAGTTCATTCAGACCGGACTGAACTAGTTCAGTCCGACTAGATCAGGTTGAACCGGCTCGGTCAGACCAGACCAGTTCAACCTGACCAGACCAAACAAGACCAAAATAGCAGAACAAAACCAATTCAGACCACCCGAACCTTATTGAACTCTTTTAAACCATTTGATAATTTACACCCGATGTGGTTTCCACCTGTTCCCAACCTCGCTTAGTTAATTAAATAATTGTAGAGATTATATGAATTTGTTGTGATCTGGGATCCTTGATTTCAGGCCATTAGTTACTGAATTTAATTCGTAGCGAATCCAGGTAAGTGGATTTACATAATAATCCGCTTCATATGTTATAAGTGTATAATATATAACGTGCAATTGTTTTATTATTTCTTTATGTTCAATCTTATGATCAAATATTTTATTTATTTTTCATATCACGATGAAACTATTTATCATGTTATATATGATTATATTTTGAGTTATATATGTAATAGTTGTATCATTTATGTTCACGAACAAGTTATATGTTTACCCATGTATATGTGATAATGTGAATTATGAATGTTAATTCAAGTAAGGTGATAAGTAAACAAGAAGTAGACTTAGTCATGTCCCTTGGTTATCAAGTAACCAGATTGTTCACGTTATGTTATCAAGTTATACGGTTGGGTATCACCAAGTTCATGTTAGCGTCTTTAAGGTTAAGATAAGCTTAAGTGACATCAAGTTTCAAGACACCCAATCTGTTATGTTCACGTTCATGTTACAAGTTCAAGTTCAAATTGTGAAACAATTCTGATTAAGTTGTTAATCGAGGGATATGTCTAGTCGAATTATGATCAAGCAAGTATAAGTATTGGCATGTAAAGTACAAGTTCATGATATATGTTAACCATGAAATCGGTATGTTATTACAAGTATTTTATGCTTTCTAAGTTTAATTATGACTTCAGTTCACTTCAGTTATTTCAGATATTTATGAATATTCATGTTTAATCTTTCATGTCATATGGATTTTCGTGCTTCACTTTATCACAATTTAATGAATAATTTATTTTCGTTTAATGAGTTAATATTATTTTAAAATAATTTTTATGCTTCCGCTATTTAAAGTTAAAATTAGGGCAAAATTAGGATTTTCAATTTGGGGATTTTCTCAAATTAGAATTTTAATTGAATTGGAGAATTTTTGAAATTTGAAATTTCAAGCATGTTTAACCCTCGAGAATCGGGGCGTTACAGTTTGACTAAAATAAGTGAACTTAGTTTGAGTAGATGTTGATGGTTTGAATTTTGAAGACATGACATATGATTATAACAATGATCATGATAACAATTTTTCTGAATGATGGATTGAGTGTTTTATAAACTAAGTATATTTTTATGTTTTCTTAGTTATAAAACATTTTATAAGTCAGATATAGTCATAATGATGAACATGTGCATGATTACACCATGACCTCGTCGAGACGTCAATCATCACGTTCATATATTCGATTGGATATTGACTCTCTTATTGAATCTGGAGAATCAAATCCACATCATGATATAAATATGGAACAGAAGGTTTGTTCGCTCTTTTTCAAGTTAATTGAGATAATAAAATAGTGTTTCATTTAATTATCATAATATTATTCAATATTTTGTTAAATAGAATCATCTAAGTGGCGTACGCAAGGACGATCGCAGTTGACATCTACATGGGCCAGATCAGGCGAGGATAAATTACATGTGGCTTTCAATGCCCAAGTCAGGTCGTCGGTGCTAATAAATGAAAGTTTGCAATCTTTTGTGGTACCGTTGCTAGACGACATAATAATTTACCTATACAATATGATTGGAGGCATGTGTCGCGGTATCATAAAGATCAAGCATGAGAAATAGTGAAGGTATGGTTGCTTGTATATTCATACACACACACATATATATATTTAATTGCGTATCAATCTTTTGTAGTAAAAATATGCTGTAGAAGAATGTCATAAAACATATGTTTTGACATCCTTAAATGCAAGATGGAAGGATGAGAAGAGCAGAATAAAAAATGAATATATGGTGACATATGAAACGGAGGAAGATGCATTAGAACATAAAGAGAGTTTATTGCGATAATTCGTAAATGGTACTCAGAAGAAGGAAATGTATGATTTTTTACTATACATCTATGATTAATTGTATGTGAAATAACTTCTTTTATTTATCTTTCATAAATATAGAAGCAAGCTGCAACTAACAGAAGACCGCAAAAGCAAACTAAAACACCCTCACACGTTGAGATGTACTAGTATACCAACGAAAAGAGCATAAATGGTAAATTCTAAACTTTATAATTGTTTTAATCAGTTTTATTTTAAGTATATTTAATCACATGTTCTTATTTTATAGACGAAAGAGTTTCAAAGAGAGCCCTCAAGAATGGAGCTATTTGTAGCCTCACATGAACGAAAAGATGGAACTTATATAAATAAAGAGACTGCAAACGTTGCAGTAAGTATAAGTTGTAATATTAATACCAAGTTTTTAATTAATTAGTACATGTTTACTGACACTAAGTCTTAATTTTGTATTATAGGTGAAACTTAAAGAGCGCATGAGTCAACTTCCGGATGGTGATTATGATCCATTTTTACCAAACGACATGCACAAGTATTGGGTCCAGAGCATCCTAGACGAGTGTGCTCATTAGGACTCGGGGTACTCCATCTCAAGTGTTCTCGCATTATCGTGGGGAATCATCCACGCAAGATTCTACCCGTTTATCAACTGAGCTAGAATCCCAACATGCACGAGTAGCTAAGTTAGAGGCTCAATGTGCACAGGTGCCTCAGTTAGAGGTTGAATGTTCAGAGATGCGTGAGAACATGACCAGGTGCATGCTGAATGTTCAGAGATACGCTCTCAGTTAAGCTTAATTATGAAGTTTATGCAAGACTCTTGTAAAGACTAAGGTAGCCTTTTATTGTTTAACGTTATTCAATAATACTTCAGAAATATTTTGTTATTTCAAATTTTCATACTCTGAACTCATTAAATAATTTGTACTAATAATCTATTATAGTTTGGATATATAATTAATGATTTAATGTTTTATAATTATGCGTTCTGGAAATATATAGAATGATACTGCTCTGACTATTGTGAAAATATATACCCTATTAAAATTGTGTTAATATGCAGAAATTTTTGGGAATAAGCAGAAATAGGAAGGAGTATGTGAAAGGAGTGTTTTTTGTGACAGTTTAAGAACCGTCGTAAAATTTGGACTAGGACAAATTCGCGACGGTTTTTAACTATCACAATAAGACTCCCTCTTTAGCGCCGGTTTTAAAATCGTTGCTATATATACATTTGCGGTAGTTTTAAAAACGTCACGGTATATTATATTTAGGGACAGTTTCAAACCGTCACAAATTATCATAATAACTGTCGCTTTAGAGTCTTTGCGCGACGTTACTCCGATGATTGTCAAAACCGTCGGTGATTCAATCCCGATAACGGCGATCCTGACGGTTCTCCAACCGTAGTTGTATCTATTCTGACAGTTATAAATCGCCACCGTAGACCTATTTTTTGTAGTGTATCATAAACTAACAAACAATTACAGAAGTTTTACGTGACAGTACATGACAAATTGCGCGACGCTACATCACTCTAATTTGTTAATTCAATGGACGCGTCAACAATTACCCACTTCTTCCTTCTTCTTCCTCCTTGCCACAACTCCACGACTACCATTGTTACATGACCCCTTCCAATGATCTCTCTCTCATTCTCTCTTGAAGTTATTTTCTCACTGTCTCTCTCTTGAAGCTATTTTCTCACCGTCTATTTAACTGCTAGTTGCTCTCTCTCGAAGCTATTTTCTCACTATCTCTTTCACTACAAGTTGCTCTCTCTCTCTCTCTCTCTCTCTCTCTCTCTCTCTATCTCTCCCCCTCTCTAATGGTGGGTATTGCGTTCATAAACTACAACAACGTTTGGCACCATAAAATCCATTTGCCGCTTCAAAAACAAAACCCAACAACCTAACTATCCATAGGCATGGAAATGTGAAACAATCCACCCACTTCTCATACCAAAGACTTCTTCGCCTTTCCTGCCCTCTCTCTCAGCCTTGTATGCTCCCATTTCTTCCATCCTCATATGTCTTCACTTCCAATTTTAATAGATTTCTCGCTTATATTTTTGTCTTTTGTTATTGAAAGTAGGGATTTTTCATGATGCGAGAGCAACAACCGAGGCGAATATGAAGGTGAAGGAAGGGGACGAAGGGAGCGGAGGAGGAGGCGAGAGGAGAGACGATACATTACTAGAGATTAGTAGCGAGAACTCTGGTCCCGCGAGATCAAGATCGGATGATGAATTTGATGTCGAATTAGGAGAGCATGATGATGATGATCGTGGAGTTGGGGAAAGAGGTAAAATAGGTAATTGCTGACGTGTCCATTGGGTAACAAATTAGAGTGATGTGGCGTCATGCAATTTGTCACATATGTCATGTAAGACTTCTGTGATAGTCTGTTAGTTTATGATAGCGGTATACCTACGGAAGGGCAAACGTGGACCAACAATATAATTGTATGGTCTTATCTATCACTTTTAAAGTGAAAAGTTGAAAATGAAAACTACTCCAAACTGCAGGACGTAAAACTGTATTTTACCCTTAATATTAACATACAAATCTTCTCCCCTAATATTAATTATTCATTACACGAGCCTACAATTAAAAGTTGAACTTGATGTATCATGTTTGTAACTCAAAACCCGTGGAAACTAATAACGCAGTTTCTTTTACCAAATTTTTGTTATTAACTTATCATTATAATTGATAAGCCATTAAGCTACCAAATAACCTTGAGCATCTTTCGCAAAAACTAATAATTTGTTGTAAGTTTGTGTAAATAATTAGAAGGTAGTTGAATGTCATTTTAGTTACATATTATGTAAAAAAGATTTTTACGTGCAATTTTAACATTAATTTGAAGTATTTTTATTAATAAGTAGATTAATAATACTAGACTAAAATTTAATAAAGTTAATTTTAATTAAATTAATAAAGTGAGAGAGAGTGAATAAAGCTTTTGCTGTATTTCATAGGATTACCAAAGTAGTTTTGTTTGATATTAGAATTATAATTGCATTGTAAATTAGGATTGCTTCCATTTTTCTGTTACAAATCAATTGCATCAAAAAATCATAAATTAGATTTGAACGCAAATTAGGATTGCATCATAATTTAATGATTACTCCAAACAAATATGGTAATTTAAATTACGAATATTTTTTAGAATCACAATTGCATTGTAAATTATGATTCTTTCTATTTTTTTGCTGCAATTCAATTATCTCAAAAGATTGCATACAAACTAAGATTACATGCAAATTATGATTGTATCATAATTTAATAATTACTCCAAACAAACATGATAGTTCAATTATATAAGAATTACAATGAGATTAAAAAAATGATAACGCGAATCAAAAGAGCTTTTATACCCATGCACCTCCACACTTTTAAGACTTAGATTGTGTTCGCATTCATATCTAGAAACGCTTTCATTCAACTAAATACCACTAATTTAGTTAATAGAGAGCTACCATCATGCTTCTCTATGCACAAATTGCATGAAAGAATAATTATCGTTTTGATTCAAGAGAGATTATTAAGGCTCTTTGAGGAGCATGGATTGGTTGAGTAAGAAGCCAATCGAGGATTGATTGGTATCTAAAACAATTTTTGAATCTCCAATGGAATATAATTTGTGGCAGTTGAGGTGGCAGTATCTGAGAGAAGCTGAGTTGACACAGGAGCATATGTGGCAGTGCTGAGATGGTTGTGAGCAGTAGTAGTTTCAACAATGAATATAACTCATTGCTAAATATGTTGAATGAGGAACAGACGTGAATGGATGAAAAGACAGTAAAATTCCTGAAAGTAGACCCCTAGAGGAGTTGCTGATTTTGAAGCCCCATTTATTGTATGCATTATATTTTTTTAGTGTTTTGATAAATGCAAAAGACACAAGTGTCCCTCTCTATTTTCAGACCAGAAGAGAAATACTTTTTGAAACAACTGGACCTCCTCAGTCCTCCCTCGCAAGACCGATCTGCCTCTCCAAATCCCTCTGCCGTAAAATTCCTCATCTTTGCTTCGAACCCAACATTCCCTCTTCTCTTCCTAAAATCCCAGTTGATCAGCTGCCAGCATTTTGGTCGAATTTTTTTTGAAGGATTTGGTACTATTTACGAAGAATTGGTATACATTTCGACCTCTGTCCCCAAAGGCTAAGTTGGGAAATTACTCTCTTATCTATATAGCTCTTTACTCTCTGCTCTGTTGAAAGAACCTGGCAGCCCCCGACTCTCAGCGGCAACTCCCTCCCTCTACTTCCTTCCTCTGCCAGTCACCCCCACCGCCCAGTCTTGGAAGTCCCTTGCTCCGGTCTCTCTCTCATCCTCTCTCTGTGTGTGTGTGTGTGTGTGTGGGTAGGTGGGTGTGTTTGTACGTGCGCGCAGGTGGAGTGCGCTCTTTCCAGCTCGAAATCTATAAAATCCTAAAATCAAGTACTTTGTAAAAGAAGAAGAAGCTATCGCGTACTCCATCTTACTATTTTTTTCGGTAAAAGAGCTATCTTATTTGGTTGTGTATATAGTTGCAATGTAGAATTTCAATTGTTATAGATATGCAAATTCATTGATTCGACTAAATTGGTATACGTCTTTTCTCGTTTATTGGTCAAATTGTTAATATGCTCTTCAGTTTTGTTTTGTTGAAAAATAAAAAATTTTGCAGTTTGGCCAAAAGTAAATGATAAGGAAGGGGAAGTTGGTTTGAATATGTTATGGTATTGGATATGCTGCCTATTTATTATTTGCAATTTTTTTTGTCCATGACACACGGGAGGGAGGGAGGGATGGATGGATGGATTTACTAACCCTTAGTGAGTATGCATTGGATTTAATATTTCCCAAGTGAATTACCATTGATATGGAGGGATGCTTGCTTTTAACAGTCGTTGAAAAATTTTATACTCAGGGCACTCTGAAAGTAAGGAGTGATTTTAACTGCTCGCCTTTATTCTGGTTTAGAATATTTTTTGTTGTACACTAAATTTGAGTGTTATGGAGTTGTTTTTGGAGATCTGGGTTTAATTTTTGATGTTTTTCTCTCTATTTTGGTTATTTCTCAGATTCTTATTACCTTTATCTTGACTTTTCACTATGAAAAGCTTTCTTGTACCACCTGAAATTACAGGGCACAATTGGTTCTTTATGGGTTATAAACTTCAGTTTGTCCCTGAATTTTCTGAAGATAGACCATTAGAATGAGAATGAGTGGCTTTCATTGGATTTCTCTGCTTCTGCTGGATGACCTTCCTCATGCGACATTGAAAACCCACTAAAATCTTCATTGAGTGCATTGTCCATTAAAAGTTTTTATCTGGTTTTTTCTTTTTGGTATGAATGTTGGAATACGGTTCTTAGACTCTGACTATTCTCCATAGACAGCCCCATATGGTCATTTTGATAAAAAAAATTAGCAAAAGGACAGTGAAATATGGTAATCCTTGTTGTTGTTTGTGACAGTTCCACACATCAGTTGGCTTGAGCAGGTTTAGATTCAAAGTGGCAAAAATTCGGGTTATTGCAACTTGAAAAATTTGCTCACTTCACCTAACATTGTACTTCCCAAAACCCCAATCCCGAGTCATTTACAGCCACTCTGCTAAATCTCTCTTCCTTAAGATGACAATGACAAGGAGCATCAATTACCAGGTAAAGCAAACATTTTTTTTCTTTACCATTTTCAAAATTTTAAATTTGTTTCACCCCGGTGTATTTGTAAAGTAATAAAATTGAGCTTTCTAGTTCATCAATGCAGCTAATGGTGTCCACACAGAAGTTCCCTACAAATTTATTATGCCAAGAGAGGTTCTTGTCCCTAACTGCCGTTAATATTAATCGAAAGCAAAGATCATCCTGTCTTAGACCAATGATGTCATTATCAGCGACCCCAATACAACACCTTGAGAAAGTTGAATCATCTCAGAACTTGGGTCTATCTATCATGGTATTTAGCATCATTATCCACACTTGGTTGATATTAGAGTGTCAACTAATTTACTTTAAGTGATCAATTTTGAGGAGCATAGAATCCTTCTGCTTCAATTTGAGGTTATAGGACGGATTCGTTCCTAAGATTGATCTTGTACAACTAGTTATGACAATGAGTGTGGTCTTGTTTGCTGACTTGTTTTTGTTTTTGTTTTTTGCGTTACTTAGTTATCAACAGATTTCTTAAACTTTGTTTTTTTATCTCTTCCTTCCAAATTACAATTAAGCCTATTTCTTGCAGGCTTTATAATAAAAATTGTGAGAGGCATTTTTTTATATTTATTTCTTCCCGGTCTGAAGTGCAATCGTTTCAAAATTTTCAGTATGTAGTTCTTCTGTTAACTTCCATCCGTACTTGTTATCTATGGAGTGTGATTAATTCATTGTTTTTGGACTGATCAACTATTTTTCTGCAGTACCATGGGGCTCAGTCTTTGACCTCATTCATTGCTTGGTAGTTTCGTATTTCAGTTATATATGTTCTCTAATGGAAACACTTATTTCAGGTTAATGGATGCACTGGAAAGATGGGAAAGGCTGTTATCAACGCAGCAGACTCTGCTGGAGTTGACCTAGTTCCCATATCATTTGGCTCCATTGAAGAGTCTGGACAAACCGTGCAAGTGTCTGGAAAGGATATTCTTGTGCATGGTCCTTCAGAAAGAGAAAGCATCCTTGCATCTACTTTTGATAAGTATCCAAATCTGATTGTGGTGGACTACACTGTGCCTTCTGCTGTGAACGGTAATAACGGTGCTTCTTACGAAATGAAATGTGAACTTGATTAGTTTTAGGCTATTTTGATTGGGACTTTAAATATTCATTTTTTTAGTTCGAACTGCTCAAGTTTTTCGGTGAAAACTTCTATATCCCAATCTTTGGAGACACAAGTTTATGTTGTATTGTAATGTGTGATTGATTTGCCTTAAGTTAATCATTGAGAATTGTAATATTGTCGGTAATATCTGTCTATTTCTCAAAAGCTTTTTTCTTTCCTATTTTGGATTCAGCATGTCTTATGTTAACGCTTCCTTTGCTGATTATCCTTTGAGTCTGTTTATGTTTTATTTTGTTATGTGCAGATAATGCAGAGCTTTATTGCAAAGTTGGAGTTCCCTTTGTGATGGGAACAACGGGTGGAGACAGGGATCACTTGTATAAGACTGTGGAAGACTCAAATGTTTATGCTGTAATCTCCCCACAGATGGGAAAGCAGGTGATCTGAATTTAATACTCTCAATTGCTCCTTGATGGGTCTTCTTTTCCACATCTTAAGAATCTTATATTCCTACAGGTTGTTGCATTTCTCGCAGCCATGGAAATTATGGCCGAGCAGTTTCCTGGAGCCTTCTCTGGGTATTCCTTACAGGTAATCTGTTTCCTCTCTTTTCTTTTTCTTTTAGATGATTGGGAATTGAAGTGGTGTCATTTCTCCATTTTTTCCCCTTATCGGTCTAGCCCATTCCTTAAGTTCATGAATTTTAGAATGTAACTTTCAACATGATCATCTAATAAAGTCTTACTTGGATTTATTGATCCTGGTGCAACTTAGCTATTAAATTCTTTTTCCAAAGAAAACTGTAACTTGCTACTAAATTGTTGAACATGCCAAAAATAAGATCTTTGGTATATGGAGGGCAATAGCTGAAGCATTTGTTAAATTGTAGGTGATGGAGTCCCATCAAACAAGCAAACTGGACACATCAGGAACTGCAAAGGCTGTCATTTCTTGCTTCCAAAAACTGGGTGTCTCCTTTGATTTGGATCAGGTGAGATGGAGGTTATCTCCTATCTGCTTACACCCTCGCCCCTTTCAAGTTGCTTAATTCAATGAAGTTGAGATGGTATCTAATTGCAATTGTGATATGTGTTTATGTGCATATATAGGTTGCTCTGCATTTACTTTTCTGTGTTTTTGCTTATAATAGCTTTTTTTTTAAATATCTTCATAATTGTTTGAAACTGTCATTTGCTTTAGAACCATGAGGCGGTGGCTGAACTGGTTAGGTCCTGGATGTGTTCCCAGAGATCACGAGTTCGGTCATGCCCATGACCACTGAAAGTTTACCTGGCCGTTAACTTTAGGGCCTGTAAGATTAGTGGGGCGTAAGCCAGGGATACCCGCGTGATAAAAAAAGCTGCCATTTGCTTCAGGATCTATATTGGTCTCATAAAACATGCTTGCAATCGTTCAGATTGAAAGATTTAAGAAATTGTTTCTTATATTGATCTCATTCTCATCTGTATTTTTCTATTTTCCTTAAATTGGTTATGTTCTAGCAGTTAATAAATCAGAACAAGAACAAAGAAGAGAAAGTAGAAAAAAGGCTAGAGCTTATTGAGAAATTAGTTTAGACCTTCATGGGGCATTTGATCTTTATATTTGGCACGTTTATCAGATAAAAATGATCCGTGATCCCAGGCAGCAGGTTGAAATGGTGGGAGTTCCGGAGGAGCATTTGAGCGGACATGCATTCCACATGTATCATCTAACATCACCCGACCAAACGTAACGATACTATCCTTATTTTATCGGTACAGGAAAGTTTTAACCATGAAACGAGAGATTATATACTCGAGCGAGAAAAACTTTACCCGAAACAAAGGGAGACCAGGAAAATTTTCTACAGTCTTCATTCTTCTCCAACCAAGTAGCTGTAAATGGTGTCTTTTGTAATACTTCTTTTTCTCTTTGGCAGAGTTTCGTTTGAGTTTCAGCATAATGTTTGTGGAAGATCAATATACGCAGAGGGTACCATTGATGCCGTGCTTTTCCTTGCTAAAAAGGTACTAACAGTTCCCTATCTTCTTCGCTTTCTTTATCTTTTGGGAAAATTTCTGAGCTCCCCGGTATAGTTTGCTTAAATGATCTCCCTTCATTTTATGTTTTCCGCGATAAAACCCCCAAAACCAACCGTTAATTTTCAAACTAACGTTGTTTAAGTAATAACAAACTTACCCCTTGTTTTACAAATCTAAAAACGTTAATTTCATGTTACGGGTTGGGTACGATTTATCTTTTGGGTTAAATTAGTTGGATCATGCTGGTTTATGTTTCGGGTTTAAAAAGGTTGGGCGAGTTGGTTATAGGGCTATTCTTATATTTTTACCCCTAAACTAATATTTTTTTTGGATAGAATGAACTTATTTGTCGTTTTAAAAATTAGATCGGAAGAACTACAGGGGAGTCAGGAGGAATTTTATATTTTTCTTTATTGCTATTCTTTGGTAAATGTTGTGATGTGCAAGTGAAATTTTAAAACGAAAACACAAACTTTTATCTATCATAAGCTGATTCAATACTTGTAATACTGCTTTTTTATAGGCAAAGTTTGTATAAAATTGAGTTTTATTAAAATGGCTTTTACGATCGAGAAAATACTATCCATATGCAGATTCGGTCAAAGGCAGACAAACATATTTACAACATGATCGATGTTTTGCGTGAGGGAAACATGCGATAAAGACGTTGTAGTCATGCTTGGGACATTTTTGTCGTGACAGAAATAGCAATTTTGAGACTAACAATGTTGTCATCTTCATCGTCATCTTTCTATTTATAATTTTGGAAACGCGGCAACGATAAGGATCGAAAAAACTCGAAATTAATCTTGATAGGTAATACTCATTGTGTTTTGTTAAGCTATTAGGAACACTTTGTTATGCCTTGATTTACTTTGCAAGTGCAGGCTTCTATTATTTCGAAATCCTTGTTATTTCCAGTTACTTTTTGACGTCCTATGTTGTCACGTATTCTAAAATATAATATTCTATCATATTTTGAGCAGAGATGACGATTAAGTTCAATTTTGTCAACTTTGTCACTGTGTCTCAGTATACACACAATATGAGAACGGCTCTGAAAAATTCATGGAGGAAAGAGAAAATAGATCAATTGTAAAATGATTTGAGGACTTTCAAGGAACTTGATATTGTTCCAAGCATAGACATAGTGTAAGTAAGACGTTAACATTAAGATTAAGTGGAACGAAATAAGGATAAATATGTTCATAAATGAAAATATGTTGTGTAGTTGCCACGTGAAAAGAGGCACGACAAAAATAGATTAGGTCATTGGAAAAGAAAAAAAGGAATTGAATTCTTAATTACTAATCTGTAGGTGAACACATAATTATTTTTCTTTTTTTTTATTTATAATTAGAAAAGAAAACGATAAGTCAAAGATGAGAGAAAGGAGTCAAAGATGGTCATATAAGCATGCAAGAAAGGAAATATATACAAAAGAGATTGTTAAAAGGGAGAGAGATATGGAATCACATGCATTTTCTGTTATTGGCTATTGGGAATGAGAAAGCAATCAGTCAAACTTATCAAAATCTCACTTATGACTTCACCCTTTCACCATTATCTCTTTATTTTTTACATTTCAGTCTCCATGATTTTGTGTTCTGACATCGAATTTGCATGAATATGAAATCTCTCTAGAGTAAATTTTCTATTTATCAGCATGATGTGACTGATAGTTGTGATTGGTTAAAATCTTTTTTATTTAACTTAAAAATAAATAAAAAATAAATTATTTTTTGATTTTCATGTTTAATAAATCAAAATCGTTAAAATTTAAACGGATCAAATTTATATAAGGTTTGATTCATGCCACACATTGTGCCTCCATTTTAAATAATTTCTCCTCTCTCCCCTCTTCTTTTGCAGTCAATCATTTCTTTGCAGTAGCAGCCTCTCTCTGCCTCATTTCTGTCGCCCTACCAACTGTCATAGAGATATTCTGTGTCATATTTTGATCGTACACAAAAAATACTAGCATTTTAATGCCAAAAACTTATCAGAGATAATAATTTAATTATTTAATTTAATTATTTACATTAATTACTAACATTGTGACCGTCAATGGTTAAGTGTGTTGTTCTAGATGGTAAAATATGTTAAATGATAAATTAAGGGGTTTAATTTAGACCATTTCTGAAAGATAAATTTGGCTTTGAATGCGAAAAAAGACTTTTAAATATGTATATATTGGGAAGATTTTAATTTGAAGAAAATGGAGATGTAAAATAAGAAAACTTGTGACTAAAAACGTGACTTATTTCATTATAAAATGTGAATACAATATTATATATCAGTTTAATAATGAGTTTCTCAACATGAATTATTGGTGGGTTGTAATTAATAATTAATCAAAATTATTTGTGATTCTAGATTAATTCACCCATTCAAAAGCAATTTAGGTGAAGGATTATATTTAATAAATAAAATAGATCTATTTCTCTTTAAGAAGTCTAAAAAAAATCACAGATACTATTGTATAAACTGTAAACATTTTAGAGCCTAACTCAACTTAAAATCTAATTTAAGAGTTGAGAATGCTCTAAGTTTATATTCTTAACCCAATATTTCTACTTAGCCGATATAAGATTATTTCCTCAATACAAAATCAAAATGCTGGTTATTGAAATGGTTCGGTATATTGTTGTATGTAGAATTGATTGTACACCACCCAAATGATTTATGTAAGTCCTCAAAACGGGAAGATACTAGAAAGAATTTCTATTCAAATATTACTCAGTTGTGTATTAATAGATAACATATTTAGCGAGAAAATTGATTATACGGGGGATCGAACTCTATACTAAGATAATGGTAACTTATAATAGTTACTTTCCTCTCGTATATACGACTAGTACTTAAGTTGTATGTATACGGTAGACACAATGATTGAATGACCTTAGAATTTTGTACGGACCGTGACGTGTTAAGTAATATTATATTATGGCAGTCACTGGTCAAACAACCGTATCTCTTTGCCATGCCAACGTCCTTTTCTCATTGTCATAATTTTCATTTTAGGTAATTTTCCTCACTATATTTATTAATTATTTTTTTATTTTTCGAGAACGGAAACATTTTTGGCTACGTGTTTGATGTATGAAAATTAAGAAATAAAGGAGAACAAAGAATATTAATTAGAGAAACAAAAGTATAGTAACAACAAATATTAAGTAATTTTATCATTATTTTATCTTTATATTCAAACAATGTAACACAACTTCCTAAGATGTTTTTTTTTTCATTTTTCAAAAGAAAAAACTACGAAAGTATATTGATTTTTTAATTGTTCTTTATAAAAATGGGGACGAAACATAATGATAAAAAAATTCGACAATTTGTATTTCATTTTTTTTACTATTTTTTGTTTTCATTATTTCCTAATTTCATACCAAAAATACAAGTTTTTTTTCTTATTTCCATAAATAGACATCTTAGATTGTTACTTATAGTTTATATAGAAGACATCAAACTTCCAATATAGTTGGATGGATAAGAAGAGACCAAAATAAACAAACAAAACTTATATATCTCCGACCATTAATTCATTTATATTACTAATATACCTTTTGTACAACCCCACCCATCCACTTTAATCCAATCCCATATTTTCCATATAAAACTAAACTATGAAAATTAAAAATAACAAAATATTTAAAAAGTTAGATACCAAATGAAAATCAACTGATTAGAGCCAAAGGGCACCGGCGTCCTTAAGGAGGGGTACAAGAGTGCCATTAATGTGACAAGCCATGAGCGTCTCAACGCCGCCAAGAAACTCGCCGCCAACGAACACGGCTGGGACTGGCTGCTGAGTTTCCGGAAAGAGCTTGTAGAGCACAGCCTTAATGTAGGGCCCCTGACGGTGCTGGTCGAGTTCGATTACAGTGGGTCCTACGCCGAGACCAAAGAGAAGACGCTTGGCTACGGTGCACATACAGCAACCGCTCATGCTGAATACCACCACCGCATTGCACTCCGCCAGCCTCCGCACCATCTCGTACGGACTATCCACCTTGGTCGCCGCCGTTTCCGCCGCCTCAGAAGATATTCCGATGGTGTGATCTATTGGGATGGTTGCTTTGTTAGCTACCTGCATTGCTAAGATTGTGAAGTACTGTGTTTTTTAGAGAGAGAGAGAGAGGGAGAGGGAGAGTGAGAGAGAGAGAGAGAGAGAG
>QANY01013831.1:785684-813527 GCA_003255025.1 Datisca glomerata
AGAGAGAGAGAGAGAGAGAGAGAGAGAGAGAGAGAGAGAGAGAGAGAGAGAGGAATTAGATGAACGTTGAGGTTAAAATTAGGGCTAAAAAGAAAGTGGGAAAGGTGGAAGAGAAAAGGGAAAATAGAGGAAAAGGAAGAACATGACAAAGTCTGAGGGATTGAGGTCTGATTTATATCCTGGCTCTCAACGTACGGATATAAAACACTTTTTCTTCTGCAAAAAGTGTTTATAATAATATCAAAATGGTTATACAGTGAAGTTCATTCAGTGATTTAGCATAATCTGTGATAAATTATTGATAATAAAATATCAACTAACTTATAAATAGTAACTCATTATTTATATAGTGTCTTTGACCAAAAGAAGGATAAATGTGATTTAAACAATTTAATATAGGTACGTGTGTAAAGAATGTCTCATTCTATTAATAAGTCAAACAATTATGTATGCTTATATCTTTGATCTGTTGTTGAATGTAATCTAAAATATGAACCAAATATATCTCGAGAATTAAAAAAGAAAAAATTTAATTTAACGAAGTTTCACGATAATTTTTCAAAGATGTGAACTTACTATTTATAAAAATCAAATTATGGGCCTATTTCTACTAATCACACAAATATATGCTTATTCATTAAAAGTCCCAACAAAAATTTACATTACTAATTAAGAAAATATGCACGAAGCAAAAAGTAGGTACAAAGGTACTTATTCATTCATTAATGAAGCTTAAGAAATATATTACATGCATAGCTAGAATTTCGCACAACCCTAAATTATGAATATAACTTTCAAATTAGTTTTTTTAACAAAATCCAATGCAAGAGGGACAAATAGTATGTGTGTGTGTTTAGATATATGAATTTCTTAAATAAAACGGCTTCGAAAAGCAAAACTTATGAATTGTATAAGATGAGACTTAGTTATTATTTTTATGTATTTGTACGAAGTAACAGACTCGATTATGTAAAATAGTCAATAGTCTATCTTTAAGCAACTTTAAACAAATTAGTCACACTTTAAGGAACTGGAGTAAGAGCATACATGTATTGCACGTGAACTAAGTATAAAATCTAATATATAAAATGTGTCGTGTTGCAGAATTATCATATATTAGTATACTTAATATTATTTATCTCTCAATTTATTCTACATAACTTATATATGTGTGTACATGTACATATTCAAATATATATTATCTAGTAAAATTACAACAAAAAATTACCAATCAGATAACTACATAATTAGATTATCATTTTAGAGATTTTACAAATAATATGTGGATAAATTCTCTGTAATTATTTGTCAATTTATTTGTATATATATTATAGATATGGATATGATAAATTATAAATAGATTGTAGTTTATATATAGTAAATTTGTATATCACTACTATTACAAAAGAGCTATTATTAATGTATTAATTATTTGTAAGTACTCTATTTATAATTTTCTTTTGACAACGTTATAATTATTATTTGAATATAAAAATTCAAAAGTAACCAATAAATCTCTATAATTAGTTATTATTATTCAATGACACACATTATTGGGATATTAATTTTTTTCTCTAAGTTAATGGAAGAGAATATAAATGAGAATTTCATTAATTATTTTATTTAAGACTAACACTAACTAATAAGAGCTCGACACATGTACTTTTAAGGGGCATTATAGAATTAGTAAAAAATATATAGATAAAATTGTCCAAAAATGATTCTTTTAAGCATGTCACTTTTTATGTATTATAGATTAATTAACAGAAAATTGATAAGTAAGTTTTTTCTTGATATTTAATTTCTCAGAAAATGAGATTTTAAGGGAATGGTTGGAGTCATTATATCTCTTTTAATTTGACCAAAGCATGGGAAGATGAGTGATTGACCTCACTAACCCGACAAAGTCCCCATCTCTTATCATTATTTCAAAACTGAAGCTTAGGGTTACAAACCAAACAAATGACAAATAACGTAGATGTAACACATTTTTAAAGGCCGCCAATGATGAGACTTAAACCCCTTAAGAAAATTAAATCTCTTACAGATAATAAAATGATGTGTTGATTATTTTTTAATTTACATTTTAACCCGTTTTAGTTAAATTATTATACAAAAATCCTATTATTTTTTACATGCAAAACTCGCGGTGTTCTTAGAGGGATGATGCTTCCATCATGTAGTCAGCAGTAAAAGTGAGGTAAAAAAGGACATATAGTATTATCATGGTGAGTCACACACAAATCACAACACAAAAAATTCCAACAGAAAAAGAAAAGTATTTCACGCAAAAAAAACAACCTCCTTGGTCAAACATAAAATATTCTTCTTTGACTTGATTAAACTAAACAATTTTCTTTAATTTGATTTAATCAAACTTTAATTTAATTACACAAACAGTTTCTTTAATTTGATTTATATAATTATTATTGAAGAAATATACCGAGTCAAGTACTCTTACTTGATTACGCAGCGGAATAGATTGAAATGATGAATTGCGTGCTGGATCTTGTAGGAAATCATGAAAATGAGCTCCCCACTTATTCCACAACCAAAGAGCCATTGGTTTTGTATGTGAAAACTTAATTTTGGTGTTGAAGGAATGATTTTCTCCTTTGATTTTCTATAGGTCCGAATTTGTTGTTAATTCTCTGAAAAATCTCAATTGGTTTTCCTCTGTTATGGAAGTTAATGAAAGTTTCTTTTATTAACTTCCATTGGTAGTTTTTCACTTGAGAAATTATCAATCATTGCTTTTCATAACCGGTTTGGGTCGACCCATTATGGGCGCCTGGATCCAAATTTTCTAACATCTCCCACTCGCACATGGTGGGATTGAACAAATTTAATTATAAACGATTAAACATTCACATACTAATCAATTCATATGGTCAAATGAACGTATTAGGGATCCCCAAAACTGAAGAATATCTACTTGTCTCGCTATGCCTCAAATGTATTTGTTACATCAGTTCAAACATCTCTAATCCCTCAAAGAGAAATGCTTGGCTTCATCAAAACATGAATTGACAATCATGTACTAGCCATTACGAGGTGACATAATTGATCGACCGGTGAACACACTATAGATGCAGACAAAAAAACATCTTCCTTTCCTACATATATAGCTTAGCTTCAAATAAATTATTTTCCTAGACATCCTCCATTAGGTCGAATTACTATAACCATAGGTAACATGCTAAAGTAGCAATATTTATACGTCACTTCACTATATAGTCGAAAGCCACATAAGGCACAAATATGAGATTTCAAAATACCTCAAAGGACTCATACAATGTGAGAGCGTGGATTCTATCCCACATTTTCCTTATTTAGTCGTAAAAAGATACATGTGGTATGATCACACGCTATAGTGATTTTCTCTTTTTAGAAAGTGTGTATGTCTATTATAACTTATATTGAACCACTATAAGGATCTTAGCTCAGTCGCAGATATCAAAAAATTCCTCACGCCTAGCTCGAGATCTTACTAGCTCGCTCCTCATAGCGCCTACAATAAGTTCTCGCATCCCATCTACCATTCAGGCTACATGATCGTGAAATCATGTCGATCCATAAGCGATGGTTTCTTGACTATCACAAAATAAAGTCACTGATTTCGATGCACTAGAAACAACTTGTAAATGTTATGGAAACCTTCTAAGATAAATTGCCTCTTGCACTGCAGCCAAACACGCTATAAATTCTGCTTCCATAGTCGATAATGCAATTCATTTCTGTTTCTTGCTACTCCAAGATATGACGCCATTACATAGCAAGAAAGTATATCTAGACATTGATTTGCGTTCGTCAAGGTCACCACCCCAATCAACATATGAGTAATCCACTAGATGCAAATCGTTTCCTCGATAGCATAAACATAAATCTTTAGTACTTTTAAGGTACAAACATCATTTTAACAGCTTTCTAATGAGCTTGTCTAGGATTTGATTGATAACGACTGACTAAACGAATTGCATAACAAATATCATGGCGTGTACACAACATAGCGTGCATCAAACTTCCAATGGCATTAGAATATGAGACTCTGGCCATGCTCTCTTTTTCTTCTGGAGTCTTTGGACACATTTCATGACTAAAGATTTCACTCTTTGCTATTGCAGTGCCGATGGGTTTGCGATCTCGCATATTGAATTGTTCGAGTATTTTCTTAATATATGACTCTTGCGATAGAGCAAGAAGTCTTTTTGAACGATCTTGATATATTTTCACACCCAATATAAATGTTACACCACCCATGTTCTTCATCTCAAAATGAGAAGACAACCATTCTTTATGGTAACGACAAACATTTTATCATTCTCAACCAAAAGGATACTGTCTACATACAATGATAGAATTATAAAATTACCTTCAATATGTTTGACGTAAACACAATGGTCTTCATCGATCATCATAAAACCATAAGAGGTTATGGCTCTATGAAACCTAAAATATCATTATCTAGATGATTGTTTAAGGCCATATATTGATCTTAGGAGCTTGCATACTTTGTGCTCCTGGCATTTTGCAACAAAATTCTCAAGCTGTTGTATATAAATTTCTTCATCAAGTTCCCCATTCAGGAAAGTAATTTTTACGTCCATCTGGTGTAATTCTAAATCTAGCTGGGTAACAATAGCTAAAATTATATGTATGGAGGCAAACCTAACAACATGTGAAAAAAATTTCTTATAGCCTATTCCTTCTTGTTGAGTGTAACCATTAACTACTAAATTTGCCTTATATTTTTCTATAGATTCATCTTCCTTTCTTTTACTAAGTCCCAGGCATGGTTTGTTCTCATTGACTTCATTTCTTCTTCTATTGTCTTTAACCAATGATCTTTTACAGCTGATGAAAAATCCTTTTGTATAGTTCTTGGCCCATGTTCATCATGTGGAGCAATCATAAAAACTTCTCCCTCGATTTTAAAATGTCAACGAGGAATACTTTTATGAGTACTTCTCCGTATATAACTTTCTTACAGATTTGTATCATCGGTCAAAATGTTACTCTCACTCAGATCGAGATGATGGGACACATTCTTATTCATTTCAGATGTCTGATCCGTAGTAACATTTATGTCAGGATCTTCTATCTCATATAGACTCAGATCTTGACTAGATTCTTTTTGCTAGGAAATTTATTCTTTAAAAATGTAGCATCTCTTGATTCAAATTCAGTAAAACTTTCATCAATTTGTTCACCAATGGACAGGTATCCTTTGGAGTGTTCAACATATATTATAAAAATAGATTTCTTACCTCTCGGTCCAAGTTTACCATAATTATGGGAAGAATTGTGAACATAAACTGCAGACCTCCAATGTCGTAGATTACTTAAGTCGGGTATCCTACCCGTCCAAACTTCATATGGGGTGAAAGTTACTGATTTGGAAGGTGCACGATTAAGTAGATATGTAGCAGTAAGCAACACATCTCCCCAATATGAAATGGGTAATCTCATTTGTGCCATCATACACCTTACCATACCTAGAATCATTATATTCATTCTTTTTGAAACACCATTTTGTTGCGGAGTTCTAGGAATAGTTAGTTGTCTCGATACCCTTTTCATCATATAATTCTTTGAATTGATAAGAAAGATATTCACGACCTCGGTCTGTTTTTAATGCTTTTATCCTTTTGTCTATTTGATTCTCCACCAAATTCATAAATCGTTTAAAGCAGTTCAATGCTTCAGATTTATGGGAGATTAAATATACATAACCAAAACGCGTGAAATCATTAATAAAAGTGATGAAATATGAAGCGTCATGTCTCGTCTTCACATTCATAGGACCATAAATATTAGAATGAATTAATTACAATGGATAATTAGCTCTTTTTACCTTTCTAAATATATTTCTAGTTGTTTTTCTAGGAAGACAATGTTCACATATAGGCAACTCTATCTTTACGAGTGAGCCTAATAGACCTTCTTTAGCAAGTCTATTCATTCTGTCTTGCCATATTTGACCTAATCTAGCATGCCATATATTAGCATCAGTCACATTATTACTAGATTATGCTATTAAAGAAAAATAATAGTCATTACTTGCATTGTTATGTTTAGTGTCTAGAACAATAAAACCATTCGAAAAATAACCAGATCCATAGTACTTATTATCTAAATAGAAGCTTACACCACCTGAATGAAAATTGTTGAACCTAAATCTAGGAGAACGGTTACAAAGACTAAGTTTCGCCTCATCTCAAGAGCATAAAGAACATCATGCAGGAATAACATCTTACCACCACGCAACTCATGCTTGCAAGTGCATCTTTCTCTCACTAGGACTCGACGATACTCTATAATGCTCCCCTCTCTCTAGCTACATGGTCGGTTGCTCCTGAATCTACAGTCCACATAGGAAAAGATTTAGTTAGTAACACACTGCTAGAAACATAACAAAGGGGAAAAGTAATATTAAAAAGTACCTTGTCTTTCTTGGGTTCACTAGGAGACGCAAAGCATTCACGCGCGAAGTGACCTAAAATGCCACAGTTATAGCATTTCATCTCACTCTTATTCTTCCTTTTACCTTCATGTTTGCCTCTTATATGACGGTTGATCTCAGGTTTCTTGCCTTTATATAGTGAGTTTGTACCTTTTCTTTTCTTCCCTTTATTGAAAAATATAGAATTTCACTTTATTTTAAAACCTCTATTTTGGGAAATTGTTTCAGCAACATAAACTTGAGTAGAAGTTTTAACAGCTTCCAAGCGCTCAGCTTCTAATTCCACATGACGTGCAATATCATTAAAAGTTTTTATATTTTCATTGTGCGTTATGTTGACCTTCACGTGTTCCCAATTTCGAGGGAGGGAACGAATGACAGCTTGAACTTGTTGTTCATAATTTAGTGCATGTCCAGCACACTTTAACTCTATGATCATGTTTGACATCTCTCTCAGATATTATTTCATTGTGTGATGTTGATGCTTCATATGTGTGTCAAATTTGATCGTGAACTGTCTTAGTCTAGATGCTGAAGTCAAACCAAATTTCTCTTTTAGAGTATCCCACATATCCTTGGTAACTTTAAACTTCTCAAATTCACACATAAGATCATCTTGTATGCAGCTCAACAAAGTAATGCGAGCGATGCTATTCTTTCATTTCATAAATGATAAACCTCTTGATTTCTTCATGTTCAGTCATACTATGTTCAGGGGTTTTTTAGAACTTCTCGTTCTTCGAGAATATATTGAACTTTTCGATGTGAAATATTAAAATTGTCACCGTTCAGTTTCTCACCATTTTTAAGTTCAGCTATTATATTTTTTTTGTATTCAGAAACTATATCAACTACAACATATAAACACAACAACGCATATAAACACTAGCACTTCAAAAGAAAACACGCATTCACATCTTAAATTTATGGAAAACTTAACTAAGTCAATGATGATGTGAGATTGAGTATATGATCGAAAGTTCATTGTGCTTACAATCATCTCTCATATAAAATATCAGATCACCATTACTTAGTTTAAGACCAAAACATAGAACATATGAGAATACACTAATCTCATTTATCATAACTCTCACTCAGTTAATATCATAACATGAAGGGTATACACATACAATAAAAGACTACATTAAATATAGAAACTTCCTTAGTTAGAAAATAATGTTAAAAACATTTATCATTTGTACAAAAGAAATGAGACATCACAATGTGTTAAAATAATTAAATATATCACAATGTGTTAAAAACATTAAATATATCACAATGTCTACTCCAAAGCCCAGCCTTGTGCTCTAAAGATTTACGAATTGGGATAATTCAATTGATAGGTGAATTCCAGAACATATATTATTTTCCTCTCATGATATGAGATCTTCTGCAATTTCCTCGTATTGATTCGATGAATACTTTTTCATGATTTCTTCTGTATCAGCATTCCGCGAGTTTGGGAAGAAATTGAGAAGAATTTTGCATATATCTATCCCAACTTCAATTTCTCTTTTCGCACTTCGTTGTACATTTTACTCAAATGTACTACATGTTCAAATATGTTGTGATGTGGATTCATCTTTTGTACTAACATAATAAATATACATCACTTCAAAAATTTACATTATCGTACTTGTCCATATATTAAAACTAATTTATCAAACGTACCGACTATATAAAAACTTGGAAAAATATACTAATGAACTTATACATTTGTTGGTAATATGAATAAACTAAAAATTAAGTCCAAAACGTTATCAAATATTCTTTCAAAAAAATTTAAAGATATTTTCATAAAAAGTATAAAATCATGTTGTTAAAACGGTTAGTGCTGACTCTTTCACATAAAGAGTGCAACTGTTAAGAAAGGAAACAAAGACAACACTTAAAGTGTTCCACCGAATTAGAATACATAGAAAGAAAAAAAATGTGAAACCGCTTAACCTCTCATTTTTCATGATGTAGTCTTACGGTATTTTGACAATTGTCCTCTTAATATAACATTTGTCAATTAAAATAAAAACACAATCGACAACTTTCAAAATTAGAATTGAAGTGATAGTTTAACAAATGCTCTGAAAATGGTTACTAATAGTATTTGTTATCCCCACAAAAAAAAATCAGATTGTGTATTGGGCACGCGTAATCCAACAAAAAAAATACATAAAATTAATCACTACTAACTTAATCCAATTTATTCACATCCATCCCAACACGACCAAATTTAATGAAAATATAATTCAAAATTTGTTGGTACAAAACAATAACAGATTATTGGAATAATCATAAACCATACCGTGAAATAAAAATAATTGTATGGGCATGAAAACATCATAATCTTACTCTGATACCAATGTCAAAATATACCAAGTCAGTAACACTTATTTGATCATACAGCGGAATGGATCGAAATGATGAATTACGTGCCAGATCTTGAGAATACACTAATCTCATTTATCATAACTCTCACTCAGTTATTATACTAACATGAAGAGTATACACATACAATAAAAGACTACATTAAATATATAAACTTCCTTAGTTAGAAAATAATGTTAAAAACATTCATCATTTGTACAAAAGAAATGAGACATCACAATGTGTTAAAAACATTAAATATATCACAATGTCTACGCCAAGGCCCAGCGTTGTGCTCTAAAGATTTACGAATTGGGATAATTCAATTGATAGGTGAATTCCATAACATATATTCTTTTCCTCTCTTGATATGAGATCTTCTGCAATTCCCTCGTATTGATTCGATGAATACTTTTTCATGATCTCTTTTTTATATGCATTCCACGAGTTTGGGAAGGAATTGAGAAGAATTTTGCATATATCTATCTCAACTTCAATTCCTCTTTTCGCACTTCGTTGTACATTTTACTCAAATGTACTACATGTTCAAATATGTTATGATGTGGATTCATCTTTTGTACTAACATAATAAATATACATCACTTCAAATATTTACATTATCGTACTTGTCCATATATTAAAACTAATTTATCAAACGTACCGACTATATAAAAACTTGGAAAAATATACTAATGAACTTATACATTTGTTGGTAATATGAATAAACTAAAAATTAAGTCCAAAACGTTATCAAATATTCTTTCAAAAAAATTTAAAGATATTTTCATAAAAAGTATAAAATCATGTTGTTAAAACGGTTAGTGCTGACTCTTTCACATAAAGAGTGCAACTGTTAAGAAAGGAAACAAAGACAACACTTAAAGTGTTCCACCGAATTAGAATACATAGAAAGAAAAAAAATGTGAAACCGCTTAACATCTCATTTTTCATGATGTAGTCTTACGGTATTTTGACAATTGTCCTCTTAATATAACATTTGTCAATTAAAATCAAAACACAATCAACAACTTTCAAAATTAGAATTGAAGTGATAGTTTAACAAATGCCCTGAAAATGGTTACTAATAGTATTTGTTATCCCCACAAAATAAAAATAAAAAATCAGATTGTGTATTGGGCACGCGTAATCCAACAAAAAAATACATAAAATTAATCACTACTAACTTAATCCAATTTATTCACATCCATCCCAACACGACCAAATTTAATGAAAATATAATTCAAAATTTGTTGGTACAAAACAATAACAGATTATTGGAATAATCATAAACCATACCGTGAAATAAAAATAATTGTATGGGCACGAAAACATCATAATCTTACTCTGATACCAATGTCGAAATATACCAAGTCAGTAACACTTATTTGATCATACAGCGGAATGGATCGAAATGATGAATTACGTGCCAGATCTTGAGAATACACTAATCTCATTTATCATAACTCTCACTCAGTTAATATACTAACATGAAGAGTATACACATACAATAAAAGACTACATTAAATATATAAACTTCCTTAGTTAGAAAATAATGTTAAAAACATTCATCATTTGTACAAAAGAAATGAGACATCACAATGTGTTAAAAACATTAAATATAACACAATGTGTTAAAATCATTAAATATATCACAATGTCTACGCCAAGGCCCAGCGTTGTGCTCTAAAGATTTACGAATTGGGATAATTCAATTGATAGGTGAATTCCAGAACATATATTCTTTTCCTCTCTTGATATGAGATCTTCTGCAATTCCCTCGTATTGATTCGATGAATACTTTTTCATGATCTCTTCTTTATATGCATTCCACGAGTTTGGGAAGGAATTGAGAAGAATTTTGCATATATCTATCTCAACTTCAATTCCTCCTTTCGCACTTCGTTGTACATTTTACTCAAATGTACTACATGTTCAAATATGTTATGATGTGGATTCATCTTTTGTACTAACATAATAAATATACATCACTTCAAATATTTACATTATCGTACTTGTCCATATATTAAAACTAATTTATCAAACGTACCGACTATATAAAAACTTGGAAAAATATACTAATGAACTTATACATTTGTTGGTAATATGAATAAACTAAAAATTAAGTCCAAAACGTTATCAAATATTCTTTCAAAAAAATTTAAAGATATTTTCATAAAAAGTATAAAATCATGTTGTTAAAACGGTTAGTGCTGACTCTTTCACATAAAGAGTGCAACTGTTAAGAAAGGAAACAAAGACAACACTTAAAGTGTTCCACCGAATTAGAATACATAGAAAGAAAAAAAATGTGAAACCGCTTAACATCTCATTTTTCATGATGTAGTCTTACGGTATTTTGACAATTGTCCTCTTAATATAACATTTGTCAATTAAAATCAAAACACAATCAACAACTTTCAAAATTAGAATTGAAGTGATAGTTTAACAAATGCCCTGAAAATGGTTACTAATAGTATTTGTTATCCCCACAAAATAAAAATAAAAAATCAGATTGTGTATTGGGCACGCGTAATCCAACAAAAAAATACATAAAATTAATCACTACTAACTTAATCCAATTTATTCACATCCATCCCAACACGACCAAATTTAATGAAAATATAATTCAAAATTTGTTGGTACAAAACAATAACAGATTATTGGAATAATCATAAACCATACCGTGAAATAAAAATAATTGTATGGGCACGAAAACATCATAATCTTACTCTGATACCAATGTCGAAATATACCAAGTCAGTAACACTTATTTGATCATACAGCGGAATGGATCGAAATGATGAATTACGTGCCAGATCTTGAGAATACACTAATCTCATTTATCATAACTCTCACTCAGTTAATATACTAACATGAAGAGTATACACATACAATAAAAGACTACATTAAATATATAAACTTCCTTAGTTAGAAAATAATGTTAAAAACATTCATCATTTGTACAAAAGAAATGAGACATCACAATGTGTTAAAAACATTAAATATAACACAATGTGTTAAAATCATTAAATATATCACAATGTCTACGCCAAGGCCCAGCGTTGTGCTCTAAAGATTTACGAATTGGGATAATTCAATTGATAGGTGAATTCCAGAACATATATTCTTTTCCTCTCTTGATATGAGATCTTTTGCAATTCCCTCGTATTGATTCGATGAATACTTTTTCATGATCTCTTCTTTATCTGCATTCCACGAGTTTGGGAAGGAATTGAGAAGAATTTTGCATATATCTATCTCAACTTCAATTCCTCTTTTCGGACTTCGTTGTACATTTTACTCAAATGTACTACATGTTCAAATATATTGTGATGTGGATTCATCTTTTGTACTAACATAATAAATATACATCACTTCAAAAATTTACATTATCGTACTTGTCCATATATTAAAACTAATTTATCAAACGTACCGACTATATAAAAACTTGGAAAAATATACTAATGAACTTATACATTTGTTGGTAATATGAATAAACTAAAAATTAAGTCCAAAACGTTATCAAATATTCTTTCAAAAAAATTTAAAGACATTTTCATAAAAAGTATAAAATCATGTTGTTAAAACGGTTAGTGCTGACTCTTTCACATAAAGAGTGCAACTATTAAGAAATGAAACAAAGACAACACTTAAAGTGTTCCATCGAATCAGAATACATAGAAAGAAAAAAATGTGAAACCGCTTAGCCTCTCATTTTTCACGATGTAGTCTTACGGTATTTTGACAATTGTCCTCTTAATATAACATTTGTCAATTAAAATCAAAACACAATCAACAACTTTCAAAATTAGAATTGAAGTGATAGTTTAACAAATGCTCTGAAAATGGTTACTAATAGTATTTGTTATAACCACAAAATAAAAAAAAATCAGACTGTGTATTGGGCACGCGTAATCCAACAAAAAAAATACATAAAATTAATCACTACTAACTTAATCCAATTTATTCACATCCATCCCAACACGACCAAATTTAATGAAAATATAATTTAAAATTTGTTGGTACAAAACAATAACAGATTATTGGAATAATCATAAACCATACCGTGAAATAAAAATAATTGTATGGGCACGAAAACATCATAATCTTACTCTGATACCAATGTCGAAATATACCAAGTCAGTAACACTTATTTGATCATACAACGGAATGGATCGAAATGATGAATTACGTGCCAGATCTTGAGAATAAACTAATCTCATTTATCATAACTCTCACTCAGTTAATATACTAACATGAAGAGTATACACATACAATAAAAGACTACATTAAATATATAAACTTCCTTAGTTAGAAAATAATGTTAAAAACATTCATCACTTGTACAAAAGAAATGGGACATCACAATGTGTTAAAAACATTAAATATATCACAATGTCTACGCCAAGGCCCAGCGTTGTGCTCTAAAGATTTACGAATTGGGATAATTCAATTGATAGGTGAATTCCAGAACATATATTCTTTTCCTCTCTTGATATGAGATCTTCTGCAATTCCCTCGTATTGATTCGATGAATACTTTTTCATGATCTCTTCTTTATCTGCATTCCACGAGTTTGGGAAGGAATTGAGAAGAATTTTGCATATATCTATCTCAACTTCAATTCCTCTTTTCGCACTTCGTTGTACATTTTACTCAAATGTACTACATGTTCAAATATGTTGTGATGTGGATTCATCTTTTGTACTAACATAATAAATATACATCACTTCAAATATTTACATTATTGTACTTGTCCATATATTAAAACTAATTTATCAAACGTACCGACTATATAAAAACTTAGAAAAATATACTAATGAACTTATACATTTGTTGGTAATATGAATAAACTAAATATTAAGTCCAAAATGTTATCAAATATTCTTTCAAAAAATATTAAAGACATTTTCATAAAAAGTATAAAATCATGTTGTTAAAACGGTTAGTGCTGACTCTTTCACATAAAGAGTGCAACTGTTAAGAAAGGAAACAAAGACAACACTTAAAGTGTTCCACCGAATCAGAATACATAGAAAGAAAAAAAATGTGAAACCGCTTAGCCTCTCATTTTTCATGATGCAGTCTTACGGTATTTTCACAATTATCCTCTTAATATAACAGTTGTCAATTAAAATCAAAACACAATCGAAAACTTTCAAAATTAGAATTGAAGTGATAGTTTAACAAATGCTCTGAAAATGGTTACTAATAGTATTTGTTATCCCCACAAAATAAAAATAAAAAATCAGATTGTATATTGGCCACGTGTAATCCAACCAAAAAAATACATAAAATTAATCACTACTAACTTAATCCAATTTATTCACATCCATCCCCAACACGACCAAATTTAATGAAAATATAATTCAAAATTTGTTGGTACAAAACAATAACAGATTATTGGAATAATTTGAAACCATACCGTGAAATAAAATAATTATATGGGCACGAAAACACCATGATCTTACTCTGATACCAATGTTGAAATATACCGAGTCAATAACACTTATTTGATCATACAGCGGAATGGATCGAAATGATGAATTACGTGCTAGATCTTATAGGAAATCACGAAAATGAACTTCTCAGTTGTTCCCCAACCCAAGAGCCATTGATTTTGTATGTGAAAACTTGATTTGGGTGTTGGAGGAATGATTTTCTATAGGTCCGAATTTTTTGCTTTTTCTCTAAAAAATCTTAATTAGTTTTCCTCTATTATGGAAGTTAATGAAAGTTTCTTTGATTAACTTCCACTGGTAGTTTTTCACATGAAAAATTACCAATCATTCATTTTCATAGCCGGTTCGGATCGACCATCTTAGGTACCTGGATCTGAATTTTTCAACAATTTTTTTAAATGACCTCACAACTTGCATTTTTATTTAAAAAAATAATGTTCTCAAAAAGTAATTATCTATATAAGTTATGACAGGTAGGTAAATATGATTAAGAATATAACAAATAATAATGACATATCAACATGGATTTTTTTGTGAAAAATGCAAGTTGTTTACATAAAAAAATTATGAACTTAATTATATATATCCTGAAACTAGAGGGAGTGCTCATGTAGGGTTGAAACTAAAGGGGTTGTATATAATTAGTGCAAACTAGCGATGTGGTTGTGCAATTTTCTCTTATATTGATTTAACCATTGATTTATTTTATTGATTAGTAAAATTCTATACTGACTAACTTGTAGACTTAATTTTGTTTGACCATGTGTGGTATAAATCTAGACTAAATTGTATTTGACAATGTGTTGTATAAATCGTTCACTTGTTAAAATTCTCTTATATCAAATTAATGTTTGATTTGTTTTATTGATTAGAAAAGTCAATATTGAATCATTTATAAACTTAATATTATTTAATCAAATGTTGTATAAATTATTCATTTATTAATTAAATTATCACGAGTGTTCAAATATGAATCAATAAAAATTTGACATCAACGGCTGTTCAACCTAGAAGGAGCGGTTGTTGTAGGGTCTCCTAGGGTTGCTTTCTTCCTTCTCCCTAGAAGAAGCTTATTGGTGGGATCGAACAAGAATGGAATCCAGAGTCTGGGTGATTGTAATACACATTTTTTTTACTCAAAGTTGTTGAATCAGAGGAGATCTAAATTTTTTTTTGAATTGATGATGATTATGGTTTCTGGCATACTTATTCGCATCAAATCTCGATGGTGGTTACCAAATATTTTCAAAATATTTTCTCTTATGGGTACCCTTCAATAGAAGATATGCGTAAGACTTTGTCCAAGGTTTCGGTTAAGATCTCTTATGAGGATTGACTTATGTTGGATAGTATGGTTATGGAGGAGGAGATCGTAGAAGCAATCAACGGTGTGCATCCGACCAAAGCCCCTGGTCCCGATGGTTTCAATGCAGCATTTTTCCACCAACATTGGGATAATATAGGTATAGATGTTATGAATATGGTTAAAAAAAATTCATCATGCATTCTTCTTAATAATATTAACCATAGTCATATTATTCTCATTCCTAAAACTGCTAGCCCTAGAAAGATGAATCAACTCCGTCCTATTAGTCTTTGTAATGTGAGCTATAAGATTATAGCTAATATGTTTTATAAGAGTAGGTTAGGTACTTTAAAAATTCTAATTTTTTAAGTGTCTCTCTTGGGAGGAGACCATCGTGGGGGTGGATGAGTATCTTGGAGGGAAGAAAAATGTTGTGTAATGGGGTTACAGTGGATGATAGGGGAAGGAGGTTCGATTCATATATGGGAAGATCCTTGACTTCCTCGTCCTCATTCTTTCAAAATCATCTCACCTAGGAACAATTCAAATTTTATGTTAATGGCATGCTTTTACCTAATGGTTTGGGTTGGAATGAAAGGTTATTAAATGATATCTTTTTGCCTCCTGATGTGGATTTAATTTTGTCTATACCATTCAATCGGTTTGGAGGTCCATATAGGCTTATTTGGCACTATAATAAGGATGTGACTTATTCTGTAAAATCTAGGTATTCGATTGTGAAATGAGTTTTGAATGATGCTAATTCTAAAAGTATTTCTAGGGGTAACACTAGTAGTGTGGCGCTTAATAAGAAAGATTGGAAGTTCTTGTGGAATCTCCTCTCCTATGTTGAAAGATCTTTTATGGAGATGTTTTAATAATTTCATTGCTTGCGAGGTTAATTTACGTAAAAGAGTGTTGTACTTGTGGAGGCTCGTGCGATGATTTGAGGATTAGAGGAATCTCAACGTTTTTGCATGGAAAACTTACTGATTTTTTCTGATTCAACAGATCTTATCGAAGCAGCAAATTCAGCTAATTTCGTTGATAATCATATTGGTCCGTTAATTTTTTTTATGTTGTTTCTTTGAAGTCTTTCTTCGTTAGTTGTCGGTTTTTGCATTGTAATCGTTCTTTTAATATCTTGGCTCATGTTTGTGCTAAAAGAGGATGTCTGGCTACTAAACCTTCTATCCTTGTTGAACATTTTCCAAATTTTATTATTGAAGTTCTTTAGGGGTGTTTTTGTACCCCTGTTTTATTGCCAAAAAAAAATTAATAAAAAATTGACACATCATTTATCATTCATTTATAATTTCTATTTATATGAAAAACCTCATACATTCTATATTTAGCGAAAAGGGATAAAACATGGGTGCAAACTCCATTGTTGCAGTTTCAACTCCATTTCTAATTGTTCTGAGTGTTTTACTTGTGGAGGCTTGTGCGATGATTTGAGGATTAGAGGAATCTTAACATTTTTGCACGGAAAACTTACTATTTTTTCTGATTCGACAGATCTTATCGAAACATCAAATTTAGCTAATTCCGTTGATAATCATATTGGTCCTTTAATTTTTTATGTTGTTTCTTTGAAGTCTTCCTTTGTTAGTTGTCGGTTTTTGCATTGTAATCATTCTTTTAATATCTTGGCTCATGTTTGTGCTAAAAGAGGATGTCTGGCTACTAAACCTTCTATCTTTGTTGAACATTTTCCAAATTTTATTGTTGAAGTTCTTTAGGACTGTTGTTTTTGCACCCTTGTTTTATTGTAAAAAAAAATTAATAAAAAATTGACACATCATTTATCATTCATTTATAATTTCTATTGATATGAAAAAAATACATACATTCTATATTTAGCGAAAAGGGATAAAAGAATATATTACTCGAAATCCATCCATTTAGGAGTTTTTTTTAAAGAATTCCTGATATATAAATATAAAAGTAAATTTCTTTAAGATCAAAATCCCTGATCATATTGAAACAAAATTTTATTATTATCAGTAATTAACGTTAAAATGACTAACTCATAACTTCAGGCAATCATACTCCCCTTTATCTTCTTCTCTCTTTTCAATTTTTAGAAGTATTATGTGTTTCTCTCACTCCGAAAAATATTTATACCCCTGAAATAGCAAAAGCTCATTATTCATTTAGGTTATACTTTATGTCAGCTGTGTAATTTTTTTCAAATCCTCAGAGTTTATTTTATCCTTGCTCATCAAAATATTAATAAATATTTACAAATTATTAAGAGATACATATAACTTTCATTAATCTTTGATAGATTAAGATATGTTCTAGTCACTCATAACAGGAAAGTGTCACGTCCAATCTAGACATTCTAAAAGAACAAAAATAATTAATCATTACTTTTTTAATCTATGTTTAGAAAAGTTGAAATCTAATCTAATAGTTCAGATCACTGAATTTTAACACATCTTGTTGGACCTCAAATGATCCATTTTATAAGCATATAGCCTCTTGTTTGGAGGAACAATGTTCGACCAAGATTGTATGTTTTAATAAACAGACGACATATGTATATTTTAAAAGGCAATTAGAATTCCCTCCTAAGGATGTCAATGGTATGGTATGGATAATGTCACACCCACCACGATATACAGTAGCATTTTGAGAAAATTACATAGATCTTTTTTATGATTTAATTAAATTGCACAGATACTCATTTATATTCAATAATTACACATACCACCCCTATATTTGATTAAATTACACAAATACTTTTTTTATATTTGATAATTACACAACTCCCTTCCGTTAACCCTTTATCCACTTCTGTTAATTTTTTATTGAAAACTCCAAAATACCCCTCTCAATACACAACACCCACAACCCTTACCCACCCGCACCCACGACCAAAAAGGATTTTTTGCTAAGCAGGACCTTTAGACTAATCATTTTACAGAAATGAATCCATACACTAGTTTCATTTCCCCTGACCTCTGACCCACATTACACTCAAAAATCTATTTATGAAGTTACATGTTTACCCTTCACCTCATTTCTCTTTCTTTTTTCATTTTTTCCACTTCTTCGTTTTCTTCTTCGTTTTCTCGTCATCTTCTTCTTCATATTACTTCTTCATGCAACAGCAAAATATTTATTTATTTTCTTCTTTATGTTCATGAATTTTCTAGAAATATTTATTTATTTTCTTTTTTCTGAAAATGGGTTTTTACTTATTTTTACAGATCTGAACCATAAACCAGATCTGAAAATGGGTTTTTACCCATTTTTAGCATCAATTCCTTATTCTAGTTAACTTTCAACGTTTTATTTTTTGAGTGTCATTTATGGGGGTACACTAGCGTCGTGTACCTATCGTGTAGATTACACAATGGGTACACTAGAAGAAGGAATTGCTTTCCAAAAATGGATAAAAACCCATTTTCAAATCTGGTTTTTGGCTAGATATGGTTCAGATCTATAAAAATAGGCAAAGTCTCATTTTCAGATCTGGGTTGTCGTCAGATCTTCTGGTTCAGATCTGTAAAAATGGACAAAAATTCATTTTCAGAATAAAGAAAATAAATAAATATTTTCAGAAAATTCATGAACATGAAAAAGAAAATAAATAAATATTTTGTTGTTGCATAAAGAAATAAAAACATGAAGAAAAAAACGAAGAACTGAAAAAAATGAAAAAAAAAAGAAAAAGAAAGAGAAATGAGATGAAAGTTAACATGTAACTTCATGAATACATTCTAAGTGGAGTAAGTCATGAACAAAAAAAGAGTGTATGCATTTACTCCTACTGTTTTCTTCTTCGACTGTCTTCTTTTTCGACGGTCCTCTTCGACGATCTTCTTCTTCAGCTCAGAGCTTCGACGAGTCTTCTTCTTCGACGGCCAGACTAAGGTGAACTTTGACTTAGGAATTGCTGCATTTTACGGGTCTTTTTCTTCTTCTTCCCCTGCGTTCTGTAATTTTAGGATTTTTTTCCCCTGCATTCTTTAATTTTAGGGATCTTTTTCTTCCCCTACATTATCTAATTTTAGGGTTCCGGACTTAGAAAGTGTACTCTCGTTACAGAAACTTTGCAGGTATGTTCTTCCCTTTATGACACGAATGCTTTATTCTTATTTGTGAAAACGTATCTGGTTTTATTTTCTTATGCAGAGTCTGTATTCCAGAATACCATTGCAATTGGATCTATTTTAATGTTACCGATTCTTGATTTGTGTTTCTGTTCCTGTCTAAGAGTCATTCTCTTGGCCAAGCAACCTGTCTTACAGTCATTCTCTTCATTTGTTTTTATGTTCATGTTTGATTTACCATGCCAAGCAACCTGTAAGTGAATTGGCTAAGTCACAATGTTAATGTAAAACAATTTTAGTGTTGTTTGAGTGAGTTTTGGGTAAAAACGTGTTGTTCGGATTGAAATTATGATTATGATGTTGGATTAAATTAGTGTTATTTAAATGATCTGAATGAAAATAATGTTGTTTGGATTAAATTATTGGAATGTTGTTTGGATTGCTTAGTTAATGTGTTCTATGAATGGTTTGGTTTTTTTAACTACAATAATATGCGTATTTTGGACATTTCACTGTACATTTAACTGCTGTTAACAAATTCTGTTAAAAAATGGACATATTTGTTATAGAATATGCGTAGAGGTCTGTGTAATTATCGAATATAGAGGGGATGTTTGTATAATTTAATCAAATCATAAGGGAAGTTTGTATAATTTACCCTAGCATTTTATATTCCTATACTCACCTCCATACCCACAAAAATTTCATGTATAGGGTATGGGGAATACTCATTTTTCTACTCGCAATCTATAATTGTGAATAAAATTTAAAATAATATGAAATTATTTTCATATATTTATATCAAAATATCACAATAGTATTCCAAATTATAAAAATAAACATAATTCAAAGTTGTTCATGATTATAATATTTTATTTGGAATACTATTGTGATATTTTTTATATAAATATATGAAAATAATTAAGTCTTGTAAATTGTAAATTTGTTCATGATCATAATATTTTATTTGATTTCTAAATTTAATATCCATACAATGTATGTATGTATCTGTCGGATAAATAGATAAATGATGATGGGTAGACTAAAATTCATACTCCACCCATATTCTTATGAGTATTTTTTTATATACTCATATCCAATTAAAACTTATTTTAAAACTCTCATACCCCATCTATTAGGGCTGGGTATCCCCATCTATTAGGGCTGGGTATCCCCATCTATTAGGGCTGGGTATCCGTGGATAATATTGACGTCCTTAAGATAAGTGTCCTTTATACATTATATAATTAATTTGACTGGTCTATCTCTCAACGCGTGAGTAATTGTACAAACAAAAAATGATAAAAGTGCATAGTTACGGTTAGGAACCTAAAATTGATCTGAAGAAAAAGAAAAAGGAGAGAGTAATCCAGCCATGGAACCGACCAACCGACAAAGAACGCCTAAAACGCCGTCATTTGACAGTAATCCACCACTTCATTGCTTTCATTATCGCGGACAGTGGCGCTGTTAGATTATCCCCTCTCTCTATTTTTGAAGAAATTATTTAAATACAGGTTATAATGTGACATGAAACTCACATTATAAAAATCTATTACATTGATTAAATTGAAACGGCATTATCTATTAAACATGAAAATTAAAAAATAAATTTATTTTTAAATTAAATTAAAAAAAATTAATCATTAATATTTTAATTTAACGGTCGTATGTGACCAGTAAATAGAATAATTTCTCCTATTTTTGTAAACCTTTGACCATTGACATTTTTTACTTTTTGGAAAAAAAAAAAACATATATCACCTCTATTCTTAATAATTGATATGCGTTTTAAGGCCATTTTGTTTATACACATTTGAATGTGTTAAGAAATATTATTTGGAATTGCATGAATTTAATAAAAGTTATTATTATTTGAAATATATTTTGATATATAAAAATAATTCTACAAAAATGAATTTTCTGGTATTTCTTAAAATATTTTATATGGGTATAAATATGTTAAAAACTGTACACAAGTATTATTTAGAAAGACATATATAATATAATTAGGAACTGAAAATATTATTATTTCAATGAATAAAAGTATTTTTAGTGGCAAACATGTATGTGAAACTTAGCTTAGATGATAAAAAAAATTGCAACTGTACATTGGGTTATTAAAACTGTCATTGAAATTCTCTCAGTCTAATGTCTCTAATTGTCGAAGTGGAGAGTTACAGTATCCTATAATTCTTTTGAAGTTAACTTCATTAATAAATAAAAAAAAATAAAGAAACAATGATTAAATAATCCAATGAATGCTAATTCAATGATAAAAACCAAAATATAGAGCAAATCTAGTTTTTAGATAGTTTAATATGTTAATTAACAAAACCCGTCGTTAGTTTTATTACTATACCTTTACATTCTTAGATTTTCTCACTTTAACAAATTTATTGAGGGTCAATGTTACTGTGATTGAAACTTTTTTTTTGTTTCTTAATTCTATAATGGTAGTGTAGTAGTAAACAAATATCTTTCTAAGAATGTATTAATTAATTAAAAAAAGATCTTTCAACAAATACATTAGATGGTTTTAATACTAATTTAGATAAATAAATTCATCTCGAATGTGTGATAAATTACTTATCATAGTTGAACATTTTTTACTATAAAGTGCATGGATTATTTTGCGCTTTTAAATAATTACGGATTTGCGGTGCCCAAACGATAACTCTCAAATTTGGATTCTAGACCATTGGGATTGCTAACTGTAAAGAAATTGACCCTATTGCCCTTTCGATTAGATCCTGATGACCCAAATTAGACTTATTGAAAAAATGAAAATATTTTTCTTATAAATTGATTCTCGATCTGAATCGTTACTTTCTAGAAGAAATTATTTAGATCCATTCTCATATTTTGATGAATAGGAAGAGATCTAAATCCTAAACGTACGTTCACATGCTCGACAACTAATCATTTTAATACACAAGTCAAGGGTTTAATAATTTGTCTAAATACTGTAATTTGGAGGAAATATTATGTTCTGAAAACTAAATTAAACACTTTCTCTGAACTTCAATCAACTTTGAGAATTTATTACAAGTCTAATACATACATTATTTAGAAATATTATTGCCAAAAAAGTTTCTGAATTTTAAAGAATTTTCAGAAACCGTAATTTTTCCTTATATTCAATGTTCTTTAAATACTTATTTTCATATGAGTTTATATTTTTTTGGTCATAAAAAATAATGGATGAGTGAATAAATCTATGAAGTTTTGATAAGAATGACTTTATTAAAGAAATAATGAGCAAAATAACTCTGAAGAAATAGTCCATCACTATACTATATACCGACTGAAATAACCCACTAAGTCTACAACTATGTTTAAACTTTCTAAATTAAAGAAAGTCATTAACAGATTTTTAGTGTCACGTCATCAACAAAATGTTTGACGAAATTATAACTGACGATTTTAATCTTTGATTTACAGATTTCATAATCAGATTTGATGGGGTGTTTACATTTAATTAAATATTCTAGAATTTATTACCTTTCAATTCAAACGTTATTTTTTATTTTTATTTTGAATTAAATTATAATTATAATTAGTTATTGATTCTAGTTTCATTTTTTAGGTAATCCTGATTAGAAAATATTCTAGTTTCAATAATTGATTCTAATTATGATAAGGTAAATAGTAAATTTTTAATATCACGTCATCAACCAGTTATTGACGAATATGAAGTTAACAATTTTAACTTCATTTACAGATTCCATAATCAGTTTTGCTAGAGTCATTGCATTTAGTTTTATATTCCAGAATTTATTGTCTGCCAATTCAAATATTATTTTTTATTTTAACTTTTTAATTAAATTAGATGATAATTAATAATTGATTCTAGTTTCCTTTTTAGCTAATTCTGATAAAAAAAATATTATAGTTTCAATGATTGATTCTAATCTGATAAGGTGAATAGAAAATTTTTAGTGCCACGTTATCAACCAGCTGTTGACGAACTGATAAGATAACCGTTAAATATCTAACATGTAATACATATATGAGGGTCAATTTAGTCTAAAATTATTGACTAATTAAAAAACTTGCTATTTACCTAAATCTATTTTAAAAAACTACTATTTTTAAAGCACCCCCCTTAATTTTATCTATTATGCAAAATTTGCCTTCAAACTAAATCTACGAAAAATGACAATAAAAGTCAACTTTCTAACCCAAATTACAAAATTGGCCAAATGTTTTTTATTTTTACAAAAATGGCGGAAGTAAATATCTTGTTAACACTTAGATATAAATAATTATTTACATTATTCCGGCCATTTTTGCAAAAAAATAAAATAAAATAAAGTTTTCCGACCATTGTTACAGTTTGACATGAAAAGTTGGTCATTTTTACAGTTCTCCCTTAAAACTAGGTTTATTTAGGGAAGTAGTTTATTTAAAAAAAACAGAGAGAATGACTGAAAAAAGTTGTATTTGCAAAAATGACATTTTTTAAGCTGAAAATTTTATGTACATGTACTAGTATATTTTAATATACCATGTATATTTTAGAGAGATATTTCTGAATCACCTTACTCTTCTTCCTCGATATGACCTAGTTTCAGTGAGAGGGTTCTGAATCACAATCCTTAATTGCAGAAGATGAGTAAGATGAATCGCAATCTCTAATTTTTAAACTGCAACCTTAATTTCTGAATCACAAAACCTAATTTCTGAGAAATGGAGAGACGCGAAGGAGGCAGAGAAAGAGATAAGGAATGTGATGAGAGAAACGAAGAAAGCACGAGAGAGATAGAGAAAGAGGGAAAGAGGGTGATGGACAGAAAGGGAGAGATCGCGAGAGAGAAAAGAGGGTGATGGAGTTTTCTTAAATTCGATCATATTTACAAATATTATTATTTTAGATCAAATTCTAAAATCATTAAAAAAATAGGTCATTCACTGCCAATGATTTCAGAAAACTATAGGAGATAAATCTAGATTAGACTTCCCTAAAACATAGAAATGACGCCAAATAGTCTATATTTTTCATCGATTTTAGTAAATGTCTTGAGTCTTCGTAAATGTTGCATAAAGGATAAAATTTCTTAGAGACTTGTTCCACTGATGCTTCAAAAATATCTAAGAGCTCCTCCATTTTAACTGTCACACGATAGTTGATAAAGGCCATTTCTTTGTATTTTGACTCAAAACTTGTGTATCATGATTATCACATTTTTACAATATTTTTAAGGAAAATCAAGGTGGATGACCATATTTTAAGTTTTGAATGTAAAATTGGCTCTCTAGTTTTTCAATTGCAAAAATAGACTTTTTCTAAACAAAATAACCTGGATTCTTCTTCTGCTTCAGGAATGATAAACGAATTGTTTACATAGAGAAAAATTCGTTGACATATAGAAAACATGTTTTTACTAAATAGAAAAAAACCTGTTTACCATGTAAATAAAGTTTATATCAAGTACACATATGCTTACTTAGTAAGCATTTTATTTACATGTGATTCGTTTACTCCGAAAACAACTTGCTTTCACATAGTAAAGAACTTCTTTATACATGGTAATCAAATCGCTTACATCATAAGAGAGTTTTCTAGGAACCATAGCGGGTGAAATGGAGGCAAAGACGCCAATAAGAAAACTCATATCAATATGAAAACTTATAGAAAAATCTCAAAGTGAGCTCAGATATCAATACACATGAACTGCTAGAGCAAAAAAAACTCTAGCTTTAACACCAACTCAAGGCAGTTGAAGAACTTGGGAAGAAACTCTCGATTAGCAGTGTGCAAAAATTGACCAAACTAAACCGACGAATGGAAAACGATCAGTTTGGTCATTTCAGTCTTGTAAAGAAAATGAATTTTAGTTCGGTAAAAATATTTCCTACATTTTAGACAAATCAAGCGTAGTATCCCTCTATATATAATAATTTATACTTATTTAGGGGTGTTTAAAAACTGACTAAACCAATCAAATCGAACTGGACCAAACAAAAAATGATCAGTTTGGTCGATTTTTTAGGTATTTACGATCGGTGCATTCTAGTCTTAAAAAGAATCGGACTTTCATTTCGATCCAAAATTTTCCTACATTTTAGACCCAAATGACCATAATACCCCTCCCCTATGTGTAGTTTCTTATACTTATTTTAAAAAATAAGTATACGCCTCCCCTGTAACTTTCGATCTCCTTTATTTACGCGATGGTATGAATTTGCTTAGTTGTTTCTGATTTTCAGAATTTGAGTTATGATTGTAATGCATGAAAACTAAATTATTTTAGTGAAAACAAGTTTGATTAAATTCATTAATAGACGGTTGAACCCAAACTAAACTAACCAAATGTTTCATGATTCGTTTGGTTTGGTTTATATAGAGTTAGACTAGATAATGGCCAACCCCTGAACTTTGGTTCAGTCCAATTTTTAACTGAAAACGAAACCGAACAAACCACACACCCCTACTCACGAGGAGGAAGGTTTCACAATGATGTCGAACAATGGATGGTTGTGTCGTGGTCAGCGACGTGGTAAAATTTGATTCGGTGAGAGAGTCTGATAAGGAGAGGGATATGAGCAGACGTAGATGATGTATTTTGGAGTTTTAAACTATTGTTTCTAATCATAAATGGTCCATTAGGGTCAAATTAGTAGAAAGATGTAACTTTCTCTATAAGTGTTTAAATAGTAGGTTATAAGTTATTAAAGATATCAAATTAAAATTAACTTAAAAATTATTTATTTATTACTTAATTTTTTTTCAAATCATTAAATATGCTATTGAATTTATGGATGGCTACTTTTGATCAATTTTTTTTTATAATTTTTGAAGCATCAATTATCAAATAACGCGTCTAAATTAGAAATTTATTTTAGGTAATGATCAATAGTGGATAAAATTATCTACAATTATTTTCATCTTTTACGTTCTACCCACTTTTGATATAATATATTATAGATTATAAATTTTTTAACCCAAACTTTATATGTTTCAAGCAAGAAATAATTTTCATTGTCAAAAGAATGTAGAAAAAATATATTTCTATATGGAAATTAGTTCCAATTCAGTGTACGGATGAACTTTACCATTTTTGTTTTTAATTTTCCTAACTTTGCTTTTCATATCTCAAAATTTTACAATAATTATTCTTTTTCTTTACTCTTACTTTTTCTGTATAAACAGCAAATATTTTATTTTATTGGAATCAATAATGATTGTGATAATATTTTTCCTAGAACCGCTCCTCTCAAATTTGAGTCATATAAATTTGTCTAAATTCAACCACTCAAATATAGCAATAAACAGGTAAGATGAGTCCGCACAAATGTTAAATTTCTCGTACTAAGTTATGCGTTAAAATCACCCTAGGTTAAATTTTAAATTTAATAAAAGAAAGATAATGCTTAGAAACATTAACTATATGATATAAAATTTATGTTAAAATAATAATTTACAATTTATTGACAATAACGCAATTCTTACATACAAATGAATCTGAAAAATAAAAAGGTTTAAAAATTTGAACAAAAAGACAGAAAAAAAACAACAATAAAACATAGAGATCTCGATTTAGGGACTTAGTATGATCACATAAGAATTATAGTTTTAATTAAGACATTGATATCATCATCCTTCTATGAATACTCCTTACCATGTTACCGAAAAACCCTAATATCGGCCTAAAAAAGGCGCAAACCGGGTTCCAAACGCGAACATCCCAACACGAACATAATCTGGCTTTGTTCTGTAGCTTTCCCCAGAAACTCACAAACCAATTCTGGTTCTTGCTGGCTAATAACGCAGCCGACTGGAGATACACGGAGGCTGCGCGTTTAACCAATGCGTTACGGATGGAAATGTTGGAGGAGTTGAAGTCATTGAGTTCATTATATGTAGCACTCTGTGGTGGGGAATGTAAGAGGACATCTTTCAAGCTTGTGTATGTGATATCATCTGAAATGATGTCTGGATCTTTAAGGGAAGATGAATATGTGGTTAGTTTTAATGAAGGTAGGTTTTTCAGCTTTTTAGTTTCTGTTTCCATGGTTTTTTAGAAGCCATGAGAGCTTGATTTGTGGTGGGTGAAGGTGATGAGCATGTTGGGGAGGGGAAAAGAGATTGAGTGCTTGAAAAAAGGTTTGGAATGGAGTTTTCACTTCATAATCATTGGTTTTTTGTACATTTTTGTGTGTGTGTGTGGGGGGGGGGGGGGG
>QANY01013836.1:0-103177 GCA_003255025.1 Datisca glomerata
TATTTTTGCATGTATTAGATTCTTCCCGAAGTCATGGAATACCAGTCTAGTTCCATTACATTAACCATTAGCTAGGTCTAAGTTCCGCAATAACATGATCAGAAATTTTTTCTTCAAGACTAATCTGTGTGGAGAAACGCCATTTGGTACCAATGAATTGAGAAATTCTTGTTGATAATAGTTATTCGTATCATCAACGGCCTCATCAAAGCTCATAAACTCCATTATATCTCCTGGAAATAATTCGATTATTCTTTCATTCAAGTGGTCCACATATTCATTAGTGGTTGACAGAATTGCACGTTGCATATATTCAGCTGAGTATACATTGTCTGTTAGGTTTGGAAAAACTGAAATTAATAAGTATGAGCTCAACAGTATCTGGATCATCTTCCTGAATTACTATCTCTTCTGGTAAGGTGATGAAATCTTCCTTATTTGTTGGTTCATGTTAAAGTGTAATTTGTAATCTCAAGTTCCAAAGACAATAAAAGCTGCAGTAGTTTCCTCTACATGAGGTGAAGTAGAAAATCAAAGTGGCTTTACAAAATAAGTTTTGAAAAATGAAAAGGCAGTCTAGTTAAATGAAAAGTATCTTTGAGAATTGGATGTCAATTTAATGTACTCCTCTAAAATTATCTCGTAATCCTATTATAAATAGCTAGTTGGAGTCAATCGGTAGCAAGAAAAAATAAGCAGCAAAATACTTGTTGGAGGAGCAGCTCTACTAGAAGAAAAATATTGTATTCAGTCTTTATATGGAAATTTCAGCAAAGTTGTTTCTTAATTCAATCCTTCATCTGCAAATTTACCTCTTTACTTACCTCGTTTCCGTCTTAACCTAAAAAATCTGGTATCAGAGCATTTATTCATAACCCTTTCTTCATAAACCACTCCTTCCTCTGCCCACTGTGGCATCAAGCTCAACCCAACATAGTTCCTCAAATCAAACTATGTTTTCTTACTCTACAAATTCAATTCCAAATTTTAATGGAGAGCACTACGAATATTAAAGTAGTCAAATGGAGACATTTTTCATTTCTCAATATCTTTCAAAAATTGTTGAAGTTGATTATATGGAGCCTCCAGAATCTGAAAGTTCATCAATATGGACAGAAGCAGAAAGAAAAATAGTACAAGGAAAACCGAAATAAAGATGCCACAACTCTTCGGTATATTCAATAGGGGCTTAGTAAGTTAATTTTTCCAAGAATTTTTGGTGTTTTAAAAGAAAAATCAGCATGGGAAATCTTGAAGATTGAATTTGAAGGTTCTGAGAAAGTAATCATTTTGAAGTTGCAATCTTTATGGAGAGACTTTGATAATCTGCCCATGAAAGAAAGTGAAAGCATTCGAGAATTTTCTCCTCGAGTGGCTGAGATAGTGAATCAAATTAAATGTGGCAGAGAAGCGATTCCAAAAAGGAAAGTTGGTGAAAAAAGTTCTCAAAAGCCTTCCACCAAGATTTGATCATGTTGTAGCTGCCATAGAGGAATCAAAGGATTTGTCTAAAATGACCATGTTTGAGTTGGCTGGCTCACTTCAAGCCCATGAGCCGAGGATCAATCATTTTTCTAACAGCCTTTAGAGCATGCTTTTCACTCCAAAATGAAGTTTTGAGGAAACAAAAATAGAAAACCTTATCAATAGAATGACGGCTCATTTCATAAAAATTCTCAATCGGCAAAAGGAAGGCAAGAATGGAGTGAAAGCCGCAACAATTGGAAAGAAGCAAAAGGAACTCAACAACATCTCGGTATTCTGATACTCACTGTTTTATTTGTAAAAAAAATTATCACGCCTCAAAAGATTACAGATTTAAATGTAAAAGATGTCGGGTTCCTAATCAAACATAAAGGGACCGTTGGTTCCAAAACAAAAGGGAGAAAAATGAAGCAATTTTCATAAAAGAAAGTAATGAAGAGTAATTGTCTATTTCTATGAATGTTGAGTCTGATTCACAAAGCCTATGGTATTTAGACAATAGGTGCAATGATCATATGACATGAAACATAAATATTTTTGTGCAACTCGATCTTTCTTTCTCCTCTAAATCAAACTTGGAGACGAAAATGTGCAAAAGGCAGAAGGGAAGGGCACAAATGTTGTTCACACAAAAGGAGGTAACAAAATACTCATCAATGATGTCTTATATGTTCCTAACTTAACATCAAATCTCCTCAGTGTTGGACAACTCCTACAAAAACCTTTTTCTGTATATTTTGAGAAAGGTCAATGAAATGTTTTTGATAAAAAGAATAACATTGCTGTGGCAAATGTTGAGTTGTCTGTAAACAAAGTTTTCCCTCTTATTTTACCACTTGAGGAAAGGTTGGCGTTGGAAAGTGAAAGTTCAGACTTGTCTTCCTTATGGTATCTATAATAAAACCATTTGAACATTGTTAGTGAAGCAATTAGTTAGTCACAATGTACCTAGAGTTAGTTAAAACTTAGTTACTGTTACTGTTATAGTTAAGAGTTATTTTTCTGTTACTTTTAGTTTAACCTAACTAGCTCAACTTAGGTTATTATAAGTATTGTACCAATTGCACTGTTAATTGTTAATGAGAAAAGCTTCTGTTTTGCATTCTCTCTCAATTTCTCTCATGGTATCAGAGCGAAGGTAAAAATTTCAAGAAGCAAGTGTTTGATTTTTCGCGATGGCAGAATTCACTTCAGCTTCGTCAACTTCATCTTTTTCTTCCACGTCTGTCTCAAGCACATATGCTGTTCAGCTTGCGACTGTTCAAGTTTTGAGTCACTTAATCCGATCACCATCAAATTGGATCGGAATAGACTACATTTTTTGGCACACACAAGTCGTCTCTACTATGTGTGCGTATGGTCTCGAAGGATTCTTGTTCGAAACACAAGTGTGTCCACCACAATATCTCTTGCAGCAAGTCACAACAACTATGAATAATGCCTCAGTTGAAAATCGAGGCATCGCTGGTATAGTTCAAGTTCTTAATCTAGCATACCTAAATTGGAAACACAATGATCAATTTGTTTTCAGTTTGATTCTCTCATCCCTTACATAATCCATGTTCGGCCATATCGTCAGGTGTACAACTTCATCAGAAATTTGGCAAGTACTGCAAGATTTGTTTGCAACTCAGTCAAAGTCCAAAGATCTTCAACTTCAAATCCAGCTACAGTCTCAAAAGAAAGGTTCTTTATCCATTAATGATTTCATTCTCAAGATGCGTTCAATTGCAGATAATTTATCTGCCTTAGCAGCTCAACTTGAATTGCACATTTTTCAACTTGATGTCAAATCAGCCTTTTTGAATGGGGAAATAAAAGAAGAGATTTATGTAGAGAAACCCAAAGGATTTGTTGTAGTTGGGAAGGAAGATAAAGTCCATCACCTTCAAAGAGCTTCATATGGTTTGAAGTAAGCTCCAAGAGCATGGAACAACATGATTGATTATTATTTTAGCCAAAATAATTTTGAAAAAAGTGAAAGTGAACCATCTTTATATGTAAAGAAATTTGGAGCTGAATTTCTTGTTGTTTGTTTATATGTTGATGACTTAATTTATTTTGGCACTAATTCGAGAACGGTAAAAGAATTCAAGTCCAACATGATGAGAGAGTTTGAGATGTTTTTCTTATTCACAGTGAATAACTGAGTTAATGAAATAATAATTAGAAGGGTAAAATGATGATTTCATATCCTGCTTTTATTACTGATATTCACGAAGGATAATACCGTAAAATATTATGTGGAGTGTGAAATGAAAATGTTTATTTACACCAATATAAATTGTAGCGTGCATAAATTAAGAGTTTATTCGACCTCAGACCTATAGTGGAGTCGTACAATGTTAGGATTAAATATGTCAAAAATTTATGGAGATAAATTAGCCAGATATCTAAACCTCATAACTTTATTCATGTGGGTCCATTAGGTCTCAAGAGTAGCTAATAAAGACAAGAATGAGAAACAATATTAGTTGACCAAAAACGTGTTTTGGACCAAAGTACACTTCCCGAACCCATATGTGATGAGTATCATCAAAATTAATGTTCAAATTAATTAATTGATAGAGATCAACTTAATTTATCAATTTGAATTGATAAATTTGGACATAGTTTTGGTCCTACGGGAGATATAAAAATCGCAGATAGTATTGCACAAAGAGATAATTTTCGGTAATTTAACATATAAAGATATATGTGAAAGTTTTGTAATTATCATATAAGGGATTACATCCTTATCCATATGGCTAACCCTATCTCTAAGTGTGTTGATTAGAGAAGAAAAAGTTTCTCTCTCCTCTACACACACGGTTGCCAATGATTTTGACAGTAGGGGAAGAGAAAAATTATAGTTTTCTCTTTCAATCATTGTTTTGAGAGCCCACACTCAATTACTATAAAAATCCTTAAGAGATTTACTTCTAACTCTAACGATTGGTTGTCGATGAAAGAATTAATTGATAGCTCTGCGAATCTCAAGAACGAAGAACGCGATATAGAGATAATTGGATCTCAAAATTCTCTATTAATTAAAAATATATAAAATGTTTCTATCTTTTCTCGATACGTTTATATGATTATGCATATTGATTGATTGGTTTTGTGCTTAATTAGATTAAACATTTGTATTAAATATTTTGATATTCCGCCCATGAACTTATCACAGTTCATTATTTTTTCTTCAAAATCTAAAACTCGATCCAACAATTTTAAGTTCAATTGTATTAGCTGAACATGGGTGAGGGACAGTTGAATTTTTTAAGGATTCAGTCCAAAGATTCTGCAAATAGGATGTATATTTGGAAAAGGAATGTAAAGGAAGGCAGACTAGAAAATTATCTACATTTGTGGTTTAATTATCACCCTAAAAGAATTACTAGCAAACATCAAACCTGCTATGATTGAGACATATAATTGGTATTAGAGTAGGGCCAATGGAGACAAACAAAGAGCGGATTGAAAAGTTAGAGAAAGGATTGGGAGGATACAAGATAATCTTCAACGAATGGAGATGAGAATTTCTCACAAATTCCAAAGATTGGAAGATCCTCTTTCGAAACTATTTGATGCCTTATTGACTAGCAGGGAATCATCTAGTCACAATTTCTTTAATGGGAGGGTACAAGCAAGGGGAGCCGAGAGAATAACGAGACTACTCGAACTTTCTCCTCAAAGATATCAAAGTTGGAATTTCTGAGGTTTTCGAGTGATGATCCGTCCGAATGGTTCAACAGAGTGAACCAATTCTTTGAATTCTATGAAAGTTTTTTTGACCAAAAAATACTATTGACTTCTTTCCATTTGGAAGGGGAAGCAAACCAGTGGTGGCAATGGTTTCAAAAAACATTCGAAGAGGAACAATGGTTGATTATCTGGGAAATATTTGAAGATGAGATTCAGACCACCAGAATATGAGGATTGTGATGAGGCATTGTCGCAGGTTAGACAAACTGGAACCTTACGTGATTACCAACGGGAATTTGAAAGGTTGGGAAATAAGGTTTGAGGGTGGACATCAAAAGCATTGGTCATCACTTTCATCTACGGGTTGAAGTCTGAGATAACTGATGGAATTAGGATGTTCAAGCAAAGGGCGGTTAAGGAAACAATCGATCTTGCCAAGATGAGAGATGATCAATTGACTCGACAATATAGATTTACTCAGCCAAATAGTTCATAAGTTCTAGCTTTGTCTAATCAAACAACTTAACCCACATCCACAGTAATAGTTAAAAAATTAAGCTGGGAATAAATGCAAACGAGAAGGGCCTAGGGATTGTTTCAATTGCAATGAGAAATTCACATCGGGGCACAAATATCAAGTACCACACTTACTTTTGCTAGAGGGTTTCCATCAGGATGAACTTAATGTTGAGAAAGACAATTTAGGAACAAAAGGAGAGTAATGTAAAGATGTCAAAGATTCACGGGAAGAAAGAGAACCAAAAATCACATTGCATGCTCTAACTGGATGGAGTGCACCCATAACTATACGGATCAAAGCCACCATAGATGCATATGAGATAGTTGCATTGATAGATAGTGGCTTGACTCACAATTTAATAAGTGATTGAATAGGTGGAGTGTTACGGTTACCAGTGAAACCAACATAGACTTTTACTGTCTGAGTTGCTAATGGAGAACGCCTGACTTGCGAAGGAAAATATAAGGGCATTCTTGTGGAGTTGCAAGGTACTAAATTCGAACTAGAATTTTTCTCATTACCTTTGACTGGATTATATATGGTGTTGGGGATATAATGGTCAGAAACCCTTGGATTAGTAATCTATGATTGGAAAAAATTAATAATGAAATTCCTTTGGCAACAACAACCTAGGAAACTCCAATGATTATCTATGACACCTATCCAAACCACTTCAGTACACGGTCTACTCAAAGAGTACCACCAAAAGCAATCTTTTTTTGCCTCATTTCTGAGTCAGCTGGTGATCAATATAAAATTGTTGAGGAGATACAAACTCTTTTAGAATAATATTCGAATGTATTTGAGGAACCAATCACTCTACCATCATCAAGAAAGGTTGAGCACACTATTCCATTGCAAGAGGGCATTGAAGCAATTAACGTCAGGCCATACTGATACGCTTACTTTAGAAAATATGAGATTGAGTAGTAGGTTCAAGAAACATTTAAGTACTAGCCCATTTTCATCACCAGTTCTACTTGTAAAAAAAGGATGGCACATGGCATTTCTGCACATATTATAGAGTTTTTAATGCAACTACCATCAAAGACAAATTTACAATTCCAATAGTCGATGATATGATAGATGAGCTATATGGAGCATCCTATTTTAACAAGTTAGACCTTAGGGCTGGTTATCATCATATTAGAGTAAGCAGTCCTGACGTTCCCAAAACTGGCTTTCGAACTCACAAATGGGCATTATGAGTATTTGGTTATGCCCTTTGGACTTTATAATGCGCCATCGACATTTCAAGCCGTGATGAACTCTATTTTTTGACCATATATGCGAAAATTCATTTTACTATTTTTCGATGACATCTTGGTCTACAGCTCCTCTTGGCAATTATACCTCAAACATGTACAAACCGCCTTGGAAACATTGCGCCAGCACCGGTTCTATGTGAAAGGCAGTAAGTGTGATTTTGGCAAGCATGAACTTGAGTATTTTGGGCATATAATAACCAACAAAGTACTTAAGGTGGATGAGAAGAAGATCAAGCCAATGTTGTATTGGCCGAGACATACAACAATAACAGAATTAAGGGGGTTTCCTCAGCTTGACTGGTTATTATAGAAAATTGGTACAAGGATATAAAATTATTGCTCTACCCCTCACCAATTTGCTCAGGAAAGGAAATTTTTGCTGGAATGATGAAGCCAAAGCTGCCTTTGATCATTTGAAGCAAGCAAGGACCCCAACCCCAACCTTGGCAATGCCTAACTTTAAAGAACTGTTTACCATCGAAACGGATGCCTCTGGGGAAGGCTTAAGAATAGTATTAACTCAATAAGGAAAACTGATTATATACATGAGCAGAATTTTCAGCATCACCAAGCAATCGTGGCCCACATATGCCAAGGAAATGTTGGCTATAGTTGAGGCAATTAGGTTGTGATGGCCATATTTATTGGGTCATAAATTCCATATTTTGACTGATCAAAAGAACCTAAAGTTCTTCATCGATTAGTGTATTACGACACTAAAACAAAAATAATGGGTTGCCAAGTTGGTAGGTTACGATTATGAAATCCTTTATCGACTAGGCTGGGAGAACTCAACACCTGATGCACTATCTCGATGAGTTGACAGCCTAACACTTTAAGCAATTTATTCTTCTCAGTTCAATATATGGGATGGCATTAAAAGGGCCAACTCCCAAGACCCCTATATGCAAGCAATGACTAAGAAGGCTATTGAAAATTTGGATGCCTCCTTTCATCTTCGTGATGATCTTCTCTTTTACAAAGGAAAAGTTATGGAACCAGCTGATCCAACAATCCATACCAAGCTGCTATATGAGGTGCATAACTCAAAATCGGGTGGACACTCGGGCATAGTCCACAGTTATTAATGTTTACGTCAACAATTTCATTGGCCTCAAATGCATCAGGCAGTATAAGACCATGTGCGTCCATGTGATGTTTGTCAATGAGTTAAAGTTGAGACAGCTGCTCCTGCAGGCCTATAGTAACTATTTATGAGTAAACAATTATTTCTGAGACATTTATGTATTACTGATTTTTATCTTTAATGAAAGTGTGTTTGTAATTTACTTAAGTTCTGAAACTATTATCAATGAAAGAAGAATAAAGACCAAGTGATCTCCTAGACAAACTCTTCTGAGATTGTTCAGAATATTATTCACAGTCTTAAGATCGACTTGTCAATCAAGTCCAATGATCACTTGAATCGAAGGATGCAGGTCTCGGGACATGGGAGTGGAGACTCTAACGGTTGACTTAGACATGTTATGGAATATGTTGAATAGAACAATAACCAATTAGTTTAGAGAAAATTCGTCTATCTAACTCTAAAACTAATGTTACACCCTACATGGTATTTTCATAATTACCTTAATCCTGATGTGATAACAGAATTTGACCAAGTTACTCTCGATCTTTAATTCACCAAAGGAGTGATTTCGAATTGCCGAACAATATCTCGGCTGTCATGACCGTGATTCAAATATGTTGGAGTTGCGTGATTCACATATATATAATTCGTGGCAAGATTGCAAAAGTAACAATATCACCTTATACTTTATTGATGAGTGTGTGAATATATAAATCGAGCCTAGTACTTGATGACATGAGTAATTGAATAAGACATACTAAACTGTACGAGACACTTCACGATATGTAATTTCTTGTTCACAATCAATAAATGAGTTAAGAAAATAATAACTAGCGTGGTAAAATAGTAGGTTTACGTTCCACTCTTGTTATTAATATTCACGAAGAGTAAATATTATAAAATATTCTGTGTACCGTGAAATATAAATGTTTGTTTGCACCCATAGAAAATGTAGCACTCATGAATCGAGAGTTCATTCGGTATCGAACCTATAGGGAACTCGTACGATGTCAGGATTAAATAAGTAAGGAATTTATGGAGATAAATTAGCCAGGTATTTGAATCCCATAGTTTTATTTATGTGGATCCATTCGGTCTCAGAAGTAGCCCATAATGATAGGAATAAGAAATAACGTCAGTTGGACCAAAAATGTATTTTGGACAAAGGTACACTTCCCGAGCCCATATGAGATGAGTGCCATCACTATATTGGTGAAGACCAAAATTAATGTTCAAATTAATTGATATCCACCCATGAATTAGTTATGATTCATTAATTTTATATAAAATCTAAATCTCGATCCAACAAACAGTAGCTGAGAAGTTTATAGAATGGATTGTCAAATTACATGGAATGCCTCGCTCAATTGTCAGTGATCAAGATCCAATGTTCATCAGTAAATTTTGGCAATAATTCTTCAAGCTTTCGGGTTCGAAACTCACTCTCAGTTCCGCTAATCATCTTCAAACCGATGGTCAAACTGAGGTGGTTAACCGGTGTGTTGAGCAACCTTCCCTGTTTTGTACATCAGTGGCCAAAACATTGGAGTCAGTTTCTTCCTTGGGTTGAAATTTAGTATAATACTACTTACCATGCTTCAACAAATATGACACCTTTCCAAGCCCTTTATGATCGACTTCTCCCATTGATTCCCACATATTTAAGCAACATATCCGTGCATGAGAATGAACTAGCTCTACAGACACGAGATGAGTTGCTGCAACAGCTGAAACATAATCTGCAACTCTCTATCAACAAGATGAAACAATATGCCGACAACAATCGACGTGATCTTGAATTTATGGTTGGTGACCATGTTCTTTTGAAGCTCCATACTTATAGGCAGCAGTCAATTTTCAAGCGTGCACACCAAAAATGAGCCATCAAGTACTAAGTGATTTGGTTGATTTTTGTATACATTGATATTGTACCTTTCCCTGTTTCTTACCTCCAAATAACAGAAAAAAATAATAAGTGATTTGGTTGATTTTTGTAGACTTGACTATATTTTAATAAGTGAGCATATTGTACGTGAGCCTGCTCTTTAGTTTACATTCTTGTACGCTTGTAGCCTTTATTTTGGAGGAAGAATAACCCTCTCCAAGATTTTTCGTCTCTATAGAATTTGATATTCATGACGATAATTAAGCATTCAATTTTTTCAGTTTCACAAAATCATTAATAGTTCTTAACTTGACAGATTTTCGATCTAAATGTCATGGCATATATGTTATTTCTTCCGTCTTTCCAAAAGTACCCTATCTTCCATGCGTCCATATAATATCTGTCACTTCTTCCAGCACCAAAATCCAAATTGGGGATATTTTCTTTTTTCTTTGATATGGAAATCTCCTTCTCTTTCTAAAGTTCAAGTTTTCTTATGATTACTTTTGGGAAAGATGAGCATTACTGATATCTTCAAAGCAGAAGACTTTCTATGTGTTTGTCAAGTGTTTTGTGTAAATGTAATTTTGAGAGTTTGAATATTCTATTCCTGCATTGCCCTTTATCTTCAGCCTCAGGTTTATGTAATTGTCCGTTGATACTGTTGATTTTGTTGGGTGAAGCACTGTTCAGTGGATATTTTATGTTGTTAAGTATGGACTTTGGTGGTGCAAATAAGAAGAAATCTGTTTCCTGGTTTCATGTGGTTTTCGCTATTCCCTGGGTGTTATGGATTCAAAGAAAAATTAGGTTTATGGAAGAAAGTTAAGTTGCTGTTTTCTTCATGTGACACTCTTGGTTTTGTTTTTTATGTTTTCAGTTTGTTACTTTATTAGAGTTTGAATTATTATTTAGTGTTTAATTGTGCAATATATGGTTTATATTTTCGTTACTTTGTGCTTAAATGTGCAATATGTGTGCAATATGTGTGCAATATGTGTGCAATATGTGTTTATATTTCTCTACTTTGTGATTAAATGTGCAATATATGTTTAGACACTTACTTTATAAGAGAGTTTGAGTTAGCATATATGTGCAATGTATGTACCAATTCCATGTTACACTCTTTGTTCTGTTTTTATATATTTTGAGTCTGTTACTTTAAAAGAGAGTTTGAATTATTTATCTTGTGATATCACTTTCTCCTCCATATTAAAAATTCATTTTCACGTCCTAGAGACAGTGCCGAAACTGATTTATGCTTATTTGGTGGATATGATCAAATTTCAAACCATTTTAGTACTACATGAGGATAAAGATGAAGACCTCAATGATGATAAAGATCAATACCTCACTTTTTCAAACTATTTTAAATTTGATTTAACTAGGAAGATGCCCGTGGTACGCATGGTTTTGGTGGAAAAAAAAATCTAAGTATTATTTATTTAAAGTTCCCATAATATTTATTTTTGTATTAATAAATTTTGATTATAATAAAACAATAATCTCAAAAGTATATAATTACTTTAAGCTTACTGAATAGGGGAAAAACCGCCATCAAAGGCACGTGTACAAAAAAGAGTAATCGGGAGAGAATGCAAGGATCATCTACGTGGCAGAACATGAGAAGCCGAATTCCAAAATAAAGGACATGATCGTACGACGAAACTCCGTTCAATAGTTAGTGCCAAATTCTATAAATCTTGGAGAATTGGAATCTCCTAATTATGGCAGTAAATTCCCCAAATCTAATTATAATCTTCCAATTGTGATTATATTTTTCGAGAATACGGTGAATATTCCATTTATAAGAGGATATTTCCATTTTTGAAGATAAGACTAGTTCTTGAGAATGACCTATAAATAGAGGCTAATTATAAGCTAAATGGATTCAAGAAAAACTAGTCCGGAATCCTTTTCTCCGAGTGTTATTACTGTATTCTCTAATATTTTTCTATTGTTTTCAAGAGTGTAGAAAAAATCTTTTATATTTTGGTGCTTTCATTGAAAGAGAGTAAACAACCTCAGAGAATAACCCTTCCAAAAACCAGATAATGTTTAAAACCAGATCAAACACTACCCTTAATGAAGGCAACGAGACTGAGAATAGGGACGATCATTTCAACCAACTCGCTTCCCCGGCCGAAATGCTTCAGGCTATCTTGAACAGAATGCGGAAGATGGAGCAATAGAACACTGAAATGCTGCACAACGTGTGGTAAATTACACAAGAACAAATCAATGCGCTGCAACGGGACTTCACACAGGCACGTGTGGAAGTTAGCCAACATACCAATCATGAGGAATAAGAAAATCGTCCAGAAGGAGGAGGGCGTGAAATTGGACGGGAGGACAAAGAAAATAACAGGAATGTGTAGAATGAAAACGTGGAAGTCCAGTCCCAACTCCATGAGAGAGAGGTAGGGGGAGAAGCCCATCCTTTGAAAGTCGTAATGGAAGCGGCAATGGAGGAAATGCTCGAAAGAAAGATCACCTACGTGAGTACATCCACAAGTTCAAAGAGGAGATGACCAAGGTGGAAAACTATGATGAATGAATTGCCAGACAAGCTTTTAGATGGGAGCTGAACCTAGACTCCCCCTCTTCGAGGATCTATCGAAGTTCAAACCTTTGACCATGGATGAAACCTTTTAGCGGGCACAAACTTATATCACACTGGAAAAGGAAAAGAAAAGTCTATTGAAGCTGACAGAACAGAGGAGTGCAGTGTGTGGCTCGAGGCCATTTAAAAATTAAACTTTTAATACAGATCGAATCATTTAATAAAACAAAACTTGCGCAACGCCACAATAATCAATTAAAAAAACTTTTTATTGAAAACTCTTTTTCAATCAGTCAGGATTCATTATATAAAATTTATAACACATAAGGTTAGGAATCATATACTTCTTGTAATCTATATTAAGTGTCCTTGTAAAACTAATTAATCATCCGTCCTACAAAACCGTTCCAACGATCAGTAGACTCCAAGGATCTACACTAAGATCTTCCAAGTCATTCTTCAACGCCCTAGAACGTGTTTGGGCACGTAGAATATTACAAGACACTTTTTTCGTCTCTAGACGTACTCAACACATGAGATCTAGAGATTTACTGAGAAGGACTTTAGTGAGACGATTATGAAAAAGAACGTGATGATCATTCTTTCAGAGTTTTGATTAACTATTAATCATAGAGAAAAATCTCTTTGGCACTAATCGTGTTCGCAATTCGATTTTTTTTATGAACTGACGAACTAATTCATCAATTGAGATCATTAGAATAATATCTGTAAATTTTCTAGATAATGGCGTGTTAGACTTTTTAGGGATAAATTGAAATAATATTTAATTATAAAATTGAAAATTACAGTGGCACCCATTGCAACTGTGCACAACTGCAGTGTCACACGACACTACAGTGAGTCATGAAGTAGCACAGTGCCTCACGACACCACTGTAGTGCGGTGTGACACGATAGTGTTGCACCCCTACTACTGTAGTGTCACGTGGCACTACAATAGTCTATTTCAATCTCTGATACACAATTAGTGACTGACACATTTCAATTATTATGAATTAAATATTTATTTTAATCAGATAAATATCTTGGACATCAATTAATTCAAAATTAACATATATGATAATTCCTATCAACTAATTTATTTGTTATTTCACAAAATAACAGATTTAGTTGATTCAAATTATTATCTAAGAATAATTTAATTATCTAATTTCACAAATTATATATTCCATCTCACTTATCGATACTTAGAAAAATAATCGATAGTTATTTATATATATATATATATATATATATATNCTCATAATTATTTACTTGCCTCAGAACTAAAAATTTCTTTTGCAAGTCACTCATTTTCTCATGTTCTGAAATATTCATGCCCTAGACTACATAGTACATATATGACATGGGGACCATTGACCTATAATCCTAAACTCTAATAAACTAGATTATTAATCAAACTCTTTAATTAAATAATCTCATTTATTAATTCTATTATTACTCCACTATAAATATAGAATTGAACTCATAGTGATTATAAATTACATTTTACAGAGTATTCTCATGTATACCACTGATATAATCATTTCATATAGTTTTGTCCTCCAATTATTGGTTCATAAATTAGAGCTGGTAAAAAATACTATTTTACCCCTCTAAGTACCTCTTGATCCTTAAGTACCATTAATCCACTAGTGAATGACTAATTTATAATCTAATTATAAATTTAAGCTCAATAACTGTTTAGTTCGAGAATTAACACTGAAAGGAACCAATATATGATCCGTTAGGAAAGCTTGGATTGTAAATCTTGTAAGATCACATTCCCAGCCATCCACATCACTGAATCTACTAAACAAAAGTCACTAGCTTGTTTTACAAACAAACTTTAACGAGTGAATCAAAAGATCCAGTAGACATGCATAGGAGTTCATGTCTACTCAGGATTCAGACTATTGGTTCCTTTCAGTGTATTAAATTTAATACACATCGAATTGATGTGTATTAAATTTTTATGATAAACGGCACATTAATAAAGATATTAATTCATATCGGTCCAGTCATATATAATCTCATTATATTAAGTACCTTCACTAAGATGCCTATACACATCAATGATCCGGATCTAGATCACACGTATTCATAATACTCAGTGAACTGTACTAGCAACCATTCATTAAAGATTTCATACTTTAATATGTTATTGATAATTTTATTACTTATCTATGATCTTAATCACCTCGTACTAATACAAGATCATAGTCTCATTAATGAATATGAAATTTTTCAAATATTTATATAAATTATTCAACAATATGAAATTTTTCAGATATTTATATAAATCAAATAATCTTATTTAATAATTCTATTATTACTCCACTATAAATATAGAATTGAACTCAGAGTGATTATAAAATACATTTTACAGAGTATTCTCATGTATTTCACTGATATAATCATTTCATATAGTTTTGTCCTCCAATTATTGGTTCATAAATTAGAGCTGGTAAAAAGTACTATTTTACCCCTCTAAATACCTCTTGATCCTTAAGTACCATTAATCCACTAGTGAATGGCTAATTTATAATCTAATTATAAATTTGAGCTCAATAACTGTTTAGTTCGAGAATTAACACTGAAAGGAACCAATATACGATCCGTTAGGAAAGCTTGGATTGTAAATATTGTAAGATCACATTCCTAGCCATCCACATCACTGAATCTACTAAACAAAAGTCACTAGCTTGTTTTACAAACAAACTTTAACGAGTGAATCAAAAGATCCAGTAGACATGCATAGGAGTTCATGTCTACTCAGGATTTAGACTGATCTATATATGATCATCGAATTGATGTGTATTAAATTTTTATGATAAACAACACATTAATAAATATATTAATTTATATCGGTCCAGTCATATATAATCTCATTATATTAAGTACCTTCACTAAGATGCTTATACACATCAATGATCCGGATCTAGATTACACGCATTCATAATGCTTAATGAACTGTACTAACAACCATTCATTAAAGATTTCATACTTTAATATGTTATTGATAATTTTATTACTTATCTATGATCTTAATCACCTCGTACTAATACAAGATCATAGTCTCATTAATGAATATGAAATTTTTCAGATATTTATATAAATTATTCAACAATAATTTAAAAGAACGATTATAAAAAAACTAAAATCATCATTAAATTTCATATCAAAATCTCAATATACATGCTTTGAGGGTATGACCCCAACAAAGAGTCCAAAAAAAGAACGGAATCCTAGAACTGAAAGATTAAGGAGTTAGAGAACGGAGAAGGATAGTGAACGAGGTGACAGTAAACGGGATAAGACTAATAGTCAGAGAAGATACGGTGACAACATCCCAAAGATAAAGTCTATACGCCATTGGCAGTATCAATAAATCAAGTTCTTGACATGATAAACGATAAGCCTTGGTTGAAGAGGCTGACCCCACTTACAAAGAAACTGCATTAGAAGGACAATGATAAGTATTGTTCATACCATAGGAGCAATGAGCATTACACGAAGGATTATGATAAGCTGAAGGACTATGTCGAGAGGCTGGTAAAAGAGGGATACCTCAATCAGTTTTTGAAGAAAGAGGAGCAAGAACAGGAAAGTGAAAAGGAAGTCCGTGACGGAGAGAAGCGTGATAATGGGAAACAACCACTCCGGATAGTTGACACTATTATCACATTGACTGAACAAGAGGGAACTACAAAGAAAGAAAGGAAAGTGTATTGTAGGAAACCAACACTAAAAGAGAACTGGGAACGAGGAAGTTCCTCAAATGACAATGGGAATCTCCCGCATATATTTGATGACTAGGATCCTGAGCATGATGGGCGCCAAAACAACGCCCTAGTTATCTCGATACAGGTCGTGAACTGCTTGTTGAGAAGGGTATTGATTGACGACGGGAGTGCCGTCAGTATTCTCCATCGTTCAACGCTCGAAAAAATGTCTATGGGAGATCGACACCTTGAGCGAGCAGAAAAAGAATGATTGACAGAATTTCTACGGAGAAACAAAGACATTTTTGCAACTGCGGCTCAGGAAATGCCAGGTATACCTAAAATTATAATATGTCATAAGCTGAATATAGATCCTACTGTCAAGCCAATAAAACAATGAAAGAGGAGTTTTGCACCTGAGCGAAATATGGCCATAAAAGAAGAAGTAGACAAGCAGAATAAAGCGGGCTTCATCAGAGAGGTAGATTACCTAAAGTGGCCTGCCAACGTCGTCATGGTGAAGAAGAAAAAATGAGAAATGGAGAATCTGCATAGACTTTACAAATTTGAATAAAGCATACTCGAAAGATGAATACCCATTGCTAAGAATAGACTAGATGGTAGATGTCACATCGGGGTATAATCTTCCAAGCTTCATGGATGCCTTCTCCGGATATAACCAGGTGAAAATGTTCCAACCCGATCAGGAAAAGACATCTTTCGTAACTAAATAGAGTACTTTCTGTTTTAAAGTAATGTCTTTCGGTTTGAAATATGTGTTGGAGTTGGCGGCATTGCGCTTCAGAGGCGTAGTGGTTTAAAAAAATAGAATTAAAACTTTATTGATTTATAAAATGAAAAAAATTACGACGCCACGGCTTCAAAAAATATAAACCTTTTAATGAAAAATACTTTTTCTCATCGGATCAATTATATATCTATACATAAAATCTAAGATATACAGAGATATGAATTATACCTCTTGTAGTCTTATCAAGCGTCCTTGCAAATAAAGAATTTGTAGTCCCGCGAACAACAGACTACGAGTCCATATCAAGATCCTCAAACACACCAGGACGTATGACGCGCAGAATAAATCAAAGAAATTTTTCTGTCTCTTGGTGTACTCAACCCATGAGATTTATAGATTTTAGAGATGGACTATTATGAGACAAAACTCTGAGAGAAAATTAAGAAAACTCACAAAGCTTTTTGATTAACCTTTAATCACACTGTTGCTTTCTCTGAGGCCAATAGAGTAATATATATCTTCTACGTTAAGGCTCATCAGATTTTTAGAGATTTACAAAATAATAAATTAATTATAAGTATGTCATTGTAGTGGGACCCACTGCATTAGGTGTAACATTGTAGTGCAGTGTGACACTACAATAACTCATGTCAATCTGTGATTCAAGAATCATAGATTGACATGTGACAGTCTAATATGTCATGTGACAATTATCCTATAATTTATTATTTATATTAACCAGATAGATATCTCGATATCAGTTAATTCAAAATTAACTTATCTGATCTCCCAGATAATTTATCTTCTCTGTTAATTAACTATTAAGATAAACCAAATCAAATCATTATCTAATAATGATTTAATATTATTTAATCTCATAAATCAAATATTTTATCAAACTAATCGATCAACATTAAACTAATCGATATTATTATCTATTTATAATTTCTAAAAATTACAATAAATAATAATATTAATTAACTAATTTTAAATTAATTTATTACATATAATTATCTCATAATTATATACTTGCCTTAGAAATTTAATTCGTATCGCAAATTAGTTATTTTCTCATGTCCTGAAATATTCACACCCTAGATTGTGTAGTATAGAGGTGACTTGATGATCATTGATCTATAATTCTAAGCTCTAATAAATCAGATTATTAATTAAACTCTTTAATAAAATAATCTTATTTACTAATTCTATTATTACTCCACTATAAATATGGAATTGGACTCTTAGAAATTATAGAATATATTTATAAAGTGTTCTCGTGTAGTCCATTGACATAATCACTTCATGTAGTTCTGTACTCCAATTATTGATTCATAAATTAGAACTTGTCAAAATTACCGTTTTATTTTTCGAATCACATATTGATCCTTAAGTACCATAATTCACTAGTGAATGGAAAATTCATAATTGTATTATAAATTTGAGCTCAATGACTATTCAGTTCCCGAAATAACACTTAAGCGACAAATATATGATCCATTAGGAAAGCTTGAATTCCAAATCTTGTAAGATTATGTTCCCAGCCATCCATATTACTGAATCTCCAAAATAAAAATCAATAGTCTGTTTTATAAACAAACCTTAACTAGTAAATAAAAAATCCAGTAGATATGCATATGAGTTCATGTCTACTCAGGATTCAAACTGATCTACATATGATCATCGGTTTTGATGTGTATTAAATCTTTATGATAAATGGTAAGTCAATAAAGAATAAAGATATTAATCCATATCGGTCCAGTCCTATATAATATAATTATATAAAGTAGCTTGACTAAGATATCTATCCACATTAGTGATCTAGATCTGGATCGTATGCATTCATAATATTTAGTGTACCATACTAGTAACCATTCTTTAAAGATATCATGCTTTAATATATTGCGGACTATTTTATTCATTATCTATGATCCTAATCCTCTAGTCCTTATACAAGATCATAGTCCCATTAATGAATATGTAATTTTAAGATATTTATATATAAATTATTCAACAATAATTTAAAAGAACAATTATAAGAAAATGTAATTTCATTAATTTCATATTAAAATTATCTAAACACATGCTTTGATGGCATTATGCTCAACAATCTCCCACTTACCCTAAAACAAATGTGGCATCTCTCTTAATCTCATATTTCACACATGACCCCCAAACTACTTCGCTGGAAGTGCATTGGTATATGAGTCAGCCGTGTTCTAATCCAACGTTATCTATATAACCGTCAGGTCACCTCAGTGTATGATCTAGACGTTGACTTTCGACCATTCTTATTTGATTCAGAATCAATATATCCATTGAGATTCAGAAGTTCTCGTTCTCCAGAGATATTTGAGAATGTGATTACTGCAATCTAATGTTCAAAATCAGGATTTGATTGATAACGACTGAAAATTCCTACTACATAACAAGTGTCCGGTTCTCGTACACAACATGACATACATGAGACACCCAACAGCTGAATCTTAAGGAACCTTTCTCATATCCTTGAAATTTTCTTGGAATCTTCCATAGAGAATCTTTCCAGCACCATATCAATATAAGATGCTGGAGAAAGTGCCAATAATCTTTCCAGCACCTTTCTATCTCTTAAGATTTGTATACCTAGAACATAGCTCGCCTCTCTCAAATAGTTCATTTAGAATTTCTCAGTTCACCATTTTTTTACTTTTGATAAAGTTTCTACATCATTCTAATTGAGTAGATTATCTTATCTTTGATATATTTATAAACACAAGTTTCGTCAACACTTTACTCGAAGCCATATGATTTAATAATTTCATCAAAAGTAAGATTTCAAGATCTTAAAGCTTGCTTTAGTCCATAAATAGATTTAAGCAACTTGTGCACTTTCTGACATTACCCCTTTTTGATGAACCCTTCTGGTTGCATCATATCGATTCTTTTTTCAAGAGAGTCATTCAGAATGGCTGTCTTAACATCCATTTTCCATATTTCGTAGTCTAAACAAACGGCTATGGATAAAAGGATGCAATAGAGAATGTTTCTTCATAATCGACTCATTTCCTTCGTGTATAACCTTTGGCTACCAGCAATGCCTAAGATCATTTACTTCCGATGGACCTGACATCTTCAGGTGGATCTACAAGTTCACAGGCAGAATTGGAATACATAGATTCCATTTCTTGGTTTATGCCATCTTGTCATTTCTCCTTTTCAGGATCTTTCATCACCTCTTTAAAGGTTAATGGATCGTTATTATTAGTTTCAAACACTAAGACATGTGCCTCTAGTCCATAGTGAATATATTATTTTACAACCCTCCCACTACGACATTGCACCGGGATTTCCTGAACAGGAACAGTGGTTTCTGTGATTTGTCGTTTATCAATTAATGATGAATGTGGTTTGATCTCATCGGATGCTAATTCTTCGAGAACTACTTTGCTCTGAGATTTGTAGTTTACCTTTTGATCCTTGTGACTATAAACGTACCCGCATCTTGTTTCTGGAGCATAGCCAACAATTATACGCACGTCATACCTTGAGTCTAACTTTCTAGTGTTGGGTCTAAGAACGTGAGCTAGACGCCTCCATATACAGAAATGACACAAACTAGGTTTGGAGCCATTCCATAACTCTAAAGATGTCTTGCTTATGGACTTAGAAGGCATTACATTCAAAATTTAGGTTGTCATTTGAAGTGCATATCCTCAGAATGTGAGTGGTAGTGATGAGTAGCTTTAGGTCGACTTAACCATATCCAATAGGGTTCGATTTTTCCTTTCCAGAACACCATTTTACTATGTCGTTTCAGGTGCTGTTCGTTGAGATAGAGTGCCATACTCCAGCAGGTAATCCTTGAATTCAAAATTCATGTATTCACTACCCCAATCTGATCGAAGTGTTTTCAAAGATTTAGCTAATTACTTTTCAGCTTCAGCTGTGAGGTCTTTAAAATTTTCAAAAGTTTCAAACTTCTATGCATTAAGTAAGTATAACCATATCTAGACGGATTGTCTCCAAAGCTTTTGCGGACACGAGCGCACAACTGCCAACTCTCATTATCACCTTGCCATCAGCAAGCTCCTTTGACGAATCAAATATCTACAAAGAAGAACATACATGATTATTGGCTCCTGAATCCAATATCCAGGATGGAAAATTATATTTCACTAAATAAATTTCAAGTACAAGTAAATTATATTTACCTTTCTTTTTCAACTCGGAGAGATACTTGTTACAGTTTCTCTTCCAGTGACCTTCAACCCCAAAATGGAAACATTTTTCATTGGGTTTGATGTCGCCTTTGTTCTTTTTGTCTTTGGGGTGACTTTTTGGCTTTCTTTTCTCTTTTGTTCTTACTCTTGTCCTTACTATTGTTCTTCTTTCGTTTGTTATTCTTAACAACATTGGAAGAAAGCTTTTTCTCAGCAACATTTGCCTCAGCCTCTTTGGTCATACTCTTATTGAGTGACTCAAAAATCTGTAATTCATTCAAAAATTGGGTCATGTTGAATTTCAACTTGTTCATAACATAGTTGGTGGTGAATGCAGAAAAAGTAGATGTGAGCGATTCAAGTATAATGCTAACTTGAGTTTGCTCATCAATGGTAGCCCTATGTACTTCTGGCTCATGTATTATGTTGATCATGTTACAAACATGTTCACGCAGAGAAGTACATTTTTTCATATTAGTTGTCATGTAACTCCTAGTAGTATCATGACGACTTTGATCAGACTGCTGCCCAAACATCGCATGTAGAGTTTCCATAATCTCATAGGCTGTTTCCATGCTTCCATACTTGGTTCTCAAAACATCATTCATGCCACAAGCATGTAACACTTAACCACAAACTTGTGGTTCTCACATATTGGCATCAAATTTAAATTCGACTTTCATCATATGAAGTTATCACCATTCAATTTTTCAGGCGCTAGTAAATCAGTAATAGGGTTGCCCATAGTAGACATAATAATAACTAAAAAATAAAACATACATAATTCAATATAAGTGAAATAAATATCAAGAAATTTGGAAAGTAAAGGTGATTCATGAATGCAACATATCAAACACATAAACTTAACAATTACTAATCCATGATAAGACAACCTAACAATTAATGTCCCGCCTTATGTTCGATCAAATTAGTTTAAACTACCTATGGGACATTCTCATCCTTATTTATTAAAACTTAAAATATCTCATATTTTCTCTTATAAAAACAAGGTATCCCTTATTTGGCCAAGTCACAATTATCCACTCAAAGCTTAATTGTAACTTTGTGAGCGTAACCCATTATTTTAGATTTCATGACTTGATTTAGAATATGCCGCCTTAGGGTCGGTCAAGTCTAAACTACGTCACTTGGTCCTATTTTCTTAAGAAGTTCAAACTTGATATTAATACAATTCAAAACCTTTATTAGGGGGATTAAAAAAGCCATCTCGAGGCCCTCTCTATATTTCACAGTGTTGTACTAATAACATAGATCATAAGTTACATTGACATGTCAACCTTATCCCACTCACTATTTGATAATTGATGTGTTTCTATTTTAACTAATAAATTAATTTCAAATTAATTACTAGTTAAAATATCTATGAATGTAAAATTAATTATTAGTCTAATCTTATTGGTTTAAGTTCATTTAACCTTCTAAAGAACCTACTAAATCAAAACTAGGTGAACTAAGAAAAACTAATTAATTACATTCATCAAACTTTAATAAAACTATTTTAATAAAGTCGGTTATCCTAAGGGTTACAAAGGGCTTTAAAGTGGTGTGATTACTAAGTTTAACTAATTAAAAATTAGCAGTTTACATGCAATTGATTTCTCAAAATAATTCATATAAACACATTAGGAGAGCCTAATCAATCATGTTTCTACTAATGAGATGCATGATAAAATAAAACGGTGTGAAATTTCATGTATGTCATTTGATCGACTAATGCATGGTCATGTTATCAAACAAATTAATAATAATTTATTTAAACAGTTAAATAAATAAATGATGAATCGAGTGACTATTGAGTATTTCTAAATTATAACCTTTGAGAAAAAATAATTATAAAGTAGACTTCAATAATATATTTCCAAAATAGCTTATTGTCCACTAGAGGCCCATCTTTATAATCTTCATGGTTTGATCAAAACCTTTTTAATTAGGATAAACTATTTTTCCTAATTAAACAATGTCATTAATTAATTTTTTTAAATTAATTGAATTTGATTAATCTAAAAATAATTTGATGACTCATCAAACTTGGGTCAAACCCAATCAATTAATTAATTTTAACTTTTAAAAAATTAAAATGGTTAACTATCCTTTTAAAATTTCAAATTTCAAAATTCAAAATTCAAAAGTCAAAATTTAAAAGATAAATGATAGGATTAGGATTTTTGCGAAGCATCACAGGCCTAGGGCAACACGATATCATGATATCAACCCTGTACCCCGATGGGAGTGTTCCACTGCCACCGCTGGTTGCCCGGCCACTGCCGACGGTGCAACCTCCGTTGCCGTCGCTTACGCCGTTGCCGGAGTCGTCACCAACGACGCCATTAACGGCGTCGTCGCCTATGACAGAACTCCTCCAAGGAGTTCCACTCCTTCTCTTCTCCGCATCCATCTCGGACGTTCTTCGTCTTCTCGCCTACAGAAGTTTTACAACATAATATTTAAAATAATAATTATAAAAATTCCTATGCCCCAATCGGCTTACACAAGATCTAAAAAAAATAAAGAACAAAGCCAAACACAAAAGTCACCATACAATTAACGATTCATCATCATGCATGCATTCAAAAAACATAACCATCCATTTGATTCATATATATGAAGATATATAATGAATGATGCAAGAAATCCACACAACATTTAATGTTTACATATATAAATACAGTTTTGATACCAATTGTTAGAATCGGCGTCATCTCCCGGCGGATGCGTGGTAGTTTTAAAAAAAACTTTATTGATTTATAAAACGAAAATAATTGCGACGTCACGGTTTCCAAAAAATAAAAACCTTTTAATGGAAAACACCTTTTCTCATTGGATCCATTATATATCTATACATCAAATCTAAGACATATAAAGATATGAATCATATCGCTTGCAGTCTTATCAAGCATCATTGCAAACAACAAACTTGTAATCCCATGAACAACAGGCTGTGATATTCATACCAATATTTTCCAAGACAATTCTCAAATACACTAGGATGTGTGTAGCTGCGTAGAATAAATTAAATACATTTTTCTGTCTTTAGATGTACTCAACATATGAAATCTAGAGATTTTAAAGAAGGATAATTGTGAGACGGAACTCTAAGAGAAAATTAAGAAAACTCATACAGTTTTTTATTAACATTTAATCACACCGTCGCTCTCTCTGAGGTCAATAAAAACATATCTATATATATTTTCTAGATCAAGACTCATCATATTTTTAGGAATTTACAAAATAATAAATGACTTATAATTGTGCCATTACAGTGGAATCCACTACAATTTGTGCAACACTACAATGCCATATGGTATTGCAGTGTGGCACTACAGTGTGCCATTTGTTACTGTAGTGCCACTTGGCACTACAATAACTCATGTCAATCTCTGATTCAAAAATCAGAGACTGACATGTGGCGGTCTAATATGTCACGTGGTAATTATCCTTCAATATATTATTTATATGAATGAGATAAATATCAAGATATCAGTTAATTCAAAATTAACTGATCTGATCTCTCAATCAATTATCTTATATGTTAATTAATAAATTAGATAAATCAAATCAAATCATTATCTCAAAATGATTTAATATTATTTAATTTTATAAATCAAATATTATGTCATACTAATCGATCAACATTAAACTAATCAATATTATTATTTATTTGTAATTTCTAAAAATTACAATAATTAATAGTACTAATTAATTCTAAATTAACTTATTGCATATAATTATCCATAATTATATACTTACCCTAGAAATTTAATTCCTATAGCAAGTTAGTCATTTTCTTATGTCCTAAAATATTCACACTCTACACTGTGTAGTACATAGGTGACTCGGGGACCATGTATCCATAATTCTAAGCTCCAATAAACTATATTATTAATTAAACTCTTTAATTAAATAATCTTATTTTGAATTTTATTATTACTTCACTATAAATATGGAATTGTACTCTTAAAAATTATAGAATATATTTACAGAGTATTCTCATGTAGCTCATTGACATAATCATTTCATGTAGTTCTGTCATCCAATTATTGGATCGTAAATTAGAGCTGGTCAAACTTACTATTTCACCCTTATAATTATATCTTGATCCTTAAGTACCATTAATTCACTAGTGAAAGGCCAATTTATAATTGTATTAAATTTGAGCTTAATAACCATTTAGTTCCAGAATTAACACTTAAATGAACCAATATACGATCCATTAAGAAATCTTAGATTCCAAATCTTGTATGATCATGTAGTCAGCCATCCATATCACTGAATCTCTAAAACAAAAGTCACTAGTATGTTTTACAAACAAACCTTAACGAGTGAATCAAAAGATTCAGTAGACATGCATAAGAGTTTATGATTACTCAAAATTCAGACTGATCTACATATGATCATCAGTTTTGTGTGTATTAAATATTTATGATAAACGGTAAGTTAATAAAGTTATAAATCTACATCGGTCTAATCCTATATAATCTAATTATATAGAGTACATTCACTAAGATGTCTATCGATATTAGTGATTTTGATCTAGATCACATGCATTCATAATGCTTAGTGAACCGTACTAGAAACCATTCATCAAAGATTCCATACTTTAATATGTTGCAGACTATTTTATTCATTATTTATGATCTTAATCATCTCATAATTATACAAGATCATAATCTCATTAATGAATATGAAATTTTCATATATTTATATATAAATTATTCAACAATAATTTTAAAAAATAATTATAAGAAAAATATAATTTCATTATTATAATTATCTAAACACATGCTTTGAGGGCACTGTGCTCAACAAAATGCTGGTGCCACTTACCAGAGGTTGGTGAACAAAATCTTCCGAGAATAGATTGGGAAAACCAGGGAGGTCTGTGTGAACGATAGGCTAGTGAAGAGTTGTAAAGGGGAAGACCACATCAAGAACCTCGATGAAACTTCAATCTCGAGGAAAAGCTCCATGAAATTAAACCCAAAACATGCACCTTCAGAGTGGCAACCGAAAAATTCTTAGGTCACTTGGTCACTCGGTCACTCAACGAGGAATTCAGGTCAACTCAGATTAGGTGAAAGCCATCATGGAGATGAAGTCTCATAGAAATCGAAAAGATGTAAAAGCCTTAATAGGGAGATTAGCAGCTCTAAACACAATCCTTTTAAGATCAACAGACAAGTGCAAGCCGTTCTTTGCAAAGCTAAGGAAAAATTCCACGGATGGATGGGATGAAGAATGCGAAGAGTCTCTCAATGGAAGCAAGGAATATTTGGCAACCCCACTGTTGTTATCATAACTAATGCCTGGAGAAAAACTATTTTTGTACATAGCCATATAACATATAGTTGTTAGTGTCATTCTGATCAGAGAAGAGGAAATGAGACACATGCCCATATATTTTGTGAGCAAAAGGTTGGTGACAGCTGAAACCCACTACAAAAGGATGGAGAAACTAATACTAACCACTATGATGGTAGCAAGGAAACTAAGGCCCTATTACCAATCACATAACATAGAAGTGCTTACAGATTCACCAATCATAAGCCTGTTACACTTACCTGAAGTCAGCGAAAGGATGGCGAAGTGGGCAATAGAACTGATCCAATATGAAATCCATTACGAGCTAAAGACGTCGATTAAAGGACAAGTTTTAACTGACTTCATAGCGAATTTCATCAGTGATGAATAGGAAGTTGGCAACGGATCACAGGCCACTAGAAAGTGGAACATGGGAACTGTATATTGATGGACCCCGTTTGGAGAGAAAATGGAGCACTACATCTCATTCGAGTTGAATGCCTCAAATAATGAAGCATATATTCGATGTTAATTATGAAACATGTCACAGGAGAGTTCACGATGAAGGATAAAAGAATGATCAGTTATTTGCAGCAGGCAAAGAAATTACTGAATCAACTGAAAAGTTACAAATCCATTAGACTCCGAGAGCAGAAAACGGGCATGCATATGCATTGGAAAACTTGGGATCTTCACTGTAATTTTCACACAAGCAAAATGTGCCGGTCGAATTTCTAAAAAATCCAAGTATCATGTCAAAAAAGGTAGCGGATGTGGAAGTGGAGAAAGAACCAAGTTGGTAAGATGATGTGATCCGCTGTTTGAAATACGGAATGTTACCGCATGACAAACTTTGTGCAAAGAAAATTCAATAGAAGAATGCCAAGTACTGCTTAATTAATGGATCATTATATAAGCGATCCTTTTCATAACCATATTTGAAGTGCCTACGGGAAAAAGAAGCCCAGTAGATGTTAGCTAAAATTCATGAAGGGGTATGCAGAAATTATATTGGGGGACAAATGTTTTGTTCAAAAAATGCTAAATGAGGGGTAATACTAGCAAAAAATGCACCAAGGACGCCAAACAGTATGCAAGGAAATGTGATAAGTGTCAACGTTTTGAACTCGTAGTCAAAATGACCCTTGGTGAACTCAGTATTGTAGAAAGTCCTTGGCCCTTCATGTAGTGGGCTCTAACATCGTTGGGCCACTCCCCATGGCACCAGCTCAGAAACACTTCCTCTTAGTTGCAACGAATTACTTCATTAAGTGGATTAAGGTTGAAGCTTGCGTTGGGATTCGTGAGGAAGAAGTAAAGAGATTCATGTGAAAAAACATCGTGTGCCAGTACGAGATTCTCTGGGTTCTTGTTTCTAACAACAGACTTTAGTTCGTGAGAGAATGGTGAAGGCCTTTTGTGAAGGCTTGAAAATCATCAATTGGTTATTTACACCCTACTATCCACAAGTAAACACGCAAGTTGAGAGGTCAAATTGAATTATACTCGATAATATGAAGAAACACCTGGGGTCAGCCAACAGAAAGTGGTTTGAGGAATTGCCAGCAGTGTTGTGGGCATACATAACAACTCCTAGAGAAGTAACATGCGAGACACATTCGCCCAAGACTATGGAATAAAAACAGTAATATCCATCGAAATTGGAAGCCCCACAATGAAATTAGAACTAACTAAGCAGTAAAATGAAGAACTTATGAAGGAGAATCTCGATCTGTTAGAAGAAAGAAGAAAGGTGGAACTCATCTGAATAGCTAGCTATAATCAAAAGAGAAAAGCCTACTTTCAGAGAAGAATCATAAAACAGGAGTTTCAGAAAGGTGATCTAGTTCTGAAAAGGGTCTTCCAAACATAGGGAAAGTTCAGGCCAACCTGGGAAAGGTTGTATATTACTAAAGGGATGGGCGGCAGTAGATAATATCACCTGGCAACTAAAGAAGGGACATAATTGGTGAAAGTGTGCAACGCCATATATCTGAAAAAAGTACTTTGTTTAAATTCTCAAAATATTTTTGATAGTGAATAATTTTTCGCGTGGTTTTTTCCCGTAACGATTTTCCACGAAAAAAATTGTGCCAACTCTCTCCCTCATCTCTCTAAATTAAATATGGAAAATAAACAAAAGAGTATGAGAAAATATAAAAATTAAAGGTCAGTGGTCTTGTTCCCTAAGCGTTTGAAAGCGGAAAAAACTTTCTCTCTAAAATGTAGAAAATAAAAAAAGAAGTATGAGAAAATGTGAAAATTAAAGTTCCGCGGTCTTGTGTCCTAAACCCTTGAGAGAGGGAAAAATCTCCTCCCTAAAATGTGAAAACGTGAATATTAAAGGTCGGCAGTCTTGTGGCCTAAGCTGTTGAGAGCGGGAAATATATTCTCTCTAAAATGTGGAAAATAAACAAATGAGCATAAGAAAATATGGAAATTAAAAGTCCTCGGTCTTGATACCTAAGCCCTTGAGAGCAGGGACGCCTTCTCTTTAAAATGTGAAAATTAAAATGTCGGCGACCTACTAGCCTAAGTCCTTGAGAGCAGAAAAAACCTACAATCTAAAATGTGGAAAATAAACAATGGAGTACGAAAAACAAACAATGAGGCAAACAAAGCAATGAAGTATGAGGAAACAAAACAAAGCACGCAATCAACGAAGTATGACAACGTAAGAAAACTCAAAGAAATTAGAAGTGGGACAAGAAGTCCCAAAAATGAAAGATATCCATTCCCATGAAGAAATCCAAAAATGAAATCTTTCAAAAGTGGATAACATGGAAGACAGATGAACTAAAACATACTATAAGCAGATTTCATTTTTAAGATTGCTACTGCATAAATCCCATAAGTACTAAGTTTGAACTGTTTACTAGTTTTGCTTAAGTATTTGGGAAATTTGACAAAAGAAAGAAAAAAGAAAAGGGAAAAGTCTTAGAAACGATCATTTCATTTCATGAGGGAAAATTACAAAATGATCTAGAAATTAAAAGGTACATGTACAAATAATATAAATTACAAGAAGAAAATAAAAACTAAGCTAAGTCCCATTAATGTGGCAGCCTCGTTAGGTGGAATGGAGGAATTAGCGGCGACATCTTCATCAACGGGTACAAGGAAATCCTCAATGGAAGCATTCACTGCAGCCTGAGATTTTGGGGCATCTTCGAGAGGAACTTTGGGAGGATTGCTTTCCTTCCCATCCTTGTAACCCGCACGATAGACCTTCTTTTCAGACTTATCAAAAAGGGCTTGAAAGACGTCTTTTGTTTCTCTCTCAATCCGCTCAGCCTCCTCTCTGGCCAACTCAGCAGCAACCAGTCTTTCCTTAGTGACCTTCAAATTGTCTCAAGAAATAGCCAGGCATCTATCAGACTCCTCTAAAGCTTCCTTGGTGGCCTTCAATGAGTCCTTTAGCCTAGCATGCTCCGCAGCAATTGTCGTCGCACCCTGAGCAAACTCCTCCACTACTCCTTGGAGGTCGGCCTCACTCTTCTTTAGCCGTTTAATCTCGACTTGGTAACATTCAAAGGTTGCATGGAACCTTTGTGCTTCTTCATGCCAATGAGCAAGGCTCTACTCATTGGCCAGGAAGTGCTCCTGGAGGCTGTTCTGAAAAATAATGGCCTGCAAAGTACGAAAAAAATAGGCATTGAAAAACTCAGAAGACAAGTAAAATAAGGAAACGAGAGAGAAATGGATGAGAATGGTACCTTCATTAGGCTGTGGTTCAGGGAACAATGTTGGTTCCTGACAGCCATGTTGTGGGCAACCGTCATACTCGCATAAGATTGAACACTCTGAAGCACTATGTCTGCAAAACAGGGGTCATTGAGGAAGTTCACGGAAGATGGGATTGGAGGGACACTAGTGAAACATTTGCACCTCTACCGAGAAGGATCTTCACTTCCTCCTTGAAAATGGGAGGAGTAGACGAGAACGAGAATGGACACCCACTGCTCTGACTGTGGGGGAGGAGGAGGAGAAACCGAACGATCTTGAGGTCCTTCTCCTGGAGTTGTAGGAGCGGGAGGAATGGAAGGAGAAAACTCTATTGGGGCAGTAGGAACTTCAACAAAAGCAGGAGAAGGACTAGGAGAAGCTCGAAAAGAGCTTAGGGCTTCGCGCCTTGGGCGGACATTCCTCTCCTCCTCGACGTCCCCAACTATTGTACTGCGAAGGTGTCTTGATATATCTACACTAATGGCAAGTTACTAAAGAAGGCGTTCCCACTATACATCCTCCCATTCAGACCCAGAAAAGATATAAGTGCTAGAAATAGAAACTGTGTGAATAGAATGAGTATTGGGGATAGGGATACTATTGGTCATAGCGCCCTTAAAGCATGAGTAAAGACATTTTAATTTGAAACTAATAAAATTACATTTTTCTTATAATTTTCCTTTTGAATTATTATTGAATAATTTGTATAAATATCTGAAAATTCCATACTCATTAATCATACTATGATATTGTATTTGTACGAGAGGATTAAGATCATAGATAATGAATAAAATAGTTTGCAACATAATAAAATGTGGAATCTTTAACGAATGGTTGCTAGTACGGTTCACTAAACACTTTGAATGCATGTGATCTAGATCCGGATCATTGATATGGATAGACATCTTAGTGAATATACTTTATATAATTAGATTATATAGAACATGACCGATGAGAATTAATATCATTATTAACTTACTGTTTATCATAAAGATTTAATACACATCAATCTGATGATCATATGTAGATAAGTCTAAATCCTGAGTAGTCATGAACTCTTATACATGTCTAGCAGATCTTTTGATTCACTCGTTAAGGTTTATTTATAAAACAAGTTAGTGACTTTTGTTTTGGAGTTCTAGTGACATGGATGGCTAGGAACATGATCTTACAAGAATTGAATCCAAGCTTTCCTAACGGATTGTATATTGGTTCCCTTAAGTGTTAGTTCTAGAATTGAATGATTATTGAGCTCAAATTTATAATACGATTATAAATTGATCGTTCACTAGTGAACTAATGATAGTTAAGGATCAAGAGGTAATTAAAATGGTAAAATGGTAATTTTGACAAGGTCTAATTGGATTACAGAACTATATGAAGTGATTATATCAATAGACTACATGAGATTATTCTATAAATATATTCTGTAATTAATAAGAGTGCAATATCATATTTATGGTGGACTAATAATGAAATTAATAAGTAAGATTATTTAATTAAAGAGTTTAATTAATAATTTAGTTTATTAGAACTTAGTCTTATGGGTCCATGGTCCCCGAGCCACCTCTGTACTACACAGTCTAGAGTGTGAATGTTTCAGGACATAAAAAAAGACTAGCCTGCAAAAGGAATTAAATTTACGGGGCAAGTATATAATTATAAAATAATTATGTGAATTTTTAATTAATTAAGAATTAATTAATTAAATTATTTAAGTGTAATCAGATAAGTAAATTTTGAATTAATTGATATGTAGATATTTATTTGATTAAAATAAATAACAAATTTGAAATAATTGTCACATGGCATGTCGGACTGCCACATGCCAATTACTGATATTTGAATCAAGGATTTGCATGACGCACTACAGTGCGGCGTGACACTACAATGGCATGCGACACACTGTAGTGCCACACGGCACTATAGTGGTGCGTGTGACTCTGCAATAACACACGACACTATAGTGTGGCGCAAGTTGTAATGGGTCCCACTGCAGTACCACATTTATAATTAATTTATTATTTTTTGTAAACCCTAAAATCTGATGAGCTTTAACCTAGAATATATGTGTGTGTGTGTGTGTGTGTGTGTGTGTGTGTGTGTGTGTGTGTGTGTGTGTGTGTGTTATTTTTAATATTGGCCTCATTGAAGCAATCTCTGTGATTAATTGTTAATTAAAGGCTCAACGAATTCTTTAATTCTCTCTCAGAGCTTTGTCTCAAAAAATCTTTCTCCAAATCTCTAGATCTCATGTGTTGAGTATATCTAGAGACAGAAAAGTGTTCTTGAATTATTCTACGTGTCCACACACGTCCTATTGCGTTCGAAGATTGGTTAAGAAGATCTTGGTGTAGATCTCACAGTCCGTTGTTAAGGGAATCTCAAGTTTGTTTTTTAGCGAGGACGCTTGATACAGTACAAGAGGTATAATTTCTTTCTTTGTATGTCTATGAATTAATGTATAGTTACATAATGGATCCGATGAGAAAATTTATTTTTCATAAAAAATTATTTTTCGCAACATTCAGTATCTTAACGGTCTTTATATATGTATATATTAAATACTATTTGGGGTTCTTGCATTATTCTATATATATTTTGATATGTATGAATGAATGGATGATTATGTTTTTTTAATGTATGGTTAATGATGAATCGTTATTTGTATGGTGGCATTTGGGTGTAGACTTTGTTCTTAATTTTTCTTTAGATCTTGTGTAAGCCATTTTGGGGCATATAATTTTTTGTAATTTTATTTTGAATATTATATTGTAAAATTCTGTACGTAAGAAGACGAAGAACGCACGAGACGAACAAGGAGAGGAAAAAGGAGAAAGAGCTCCATCATGGAGTTTCGGCGCGGTGCCGACAATAGTGTTGCTAACACTAGCGCTGCCAACAACTTCGGGAAAAATGGCGGCGACGTCAGGGGTGGTGTCGGCGGTGGTCGGGCTACCGACGACGGCAATCCCTGTGATTGCCAAGGTTATTCACAGATACCCTGATGCCGTGTTGCCATATCTCTGTGATGCTTCACGAAAATCCTAATCCTATATTTTGTCATTTAATTTTAAAATTAATGTAATTTTAGTTATTGTTTTTAATTTTTTGAAAATTAAAATTAATTAATTGATTGAGTTTGATGAGTCATTAAATTCTTTTTTGACTAATCAAATTTAATTAATTTTAAAAGGATAATTAATGGGATTATTTAATTAAGAAAATAGTTTATCCTAATTAAAAATGTTTGATCAAAGCTTGAAAATTATGAAGATGGATCTCTAATGGCAAATGAGCATGTTTTGGAAATATATATTCCAGAAGTCCGTTTTATAATTATTTCTACTTTTTCAAAGGTTGTAAATTTAAAAATATCCAATAACCACTCGATTTATCACTTGTTTATTTATTTGTTTAAATAAATATTTATTGATTTGATTAATATCATGATCATACATTAGTCGATAACATGTTATACGTGAAACCTCACACAGTTTTATTTAATCATGCATCTCATTAGCAGAAACATGATTTATTAAGATTGTCCTATTATGTTTATATGAATTATTTTGTGAAATTAATTACATGTAAACTACTAAGTTTTGATTGTTAAACTTGGTAATCACATAACTTTAAAGGTATATGTTTAGTTAGGTATTTAGGATAACCAATCTAATAACTTTAAAGTAGGCTTAATCCTAGAGAAACTATTGATTTCTTGAATTGCCCCTCAAAATTTCTTTACCCATTCACTGCATATGTTTCTCATTAGAACTCAACCACGTGAAAGGTTAAAAATGAATGTAGATAGTGAAGAGTCTTTGTACTAATGTTTACCGATGTACTTTCAATTCTGATACACTTTATTGCATTTTAAATGAAAGACAATGACCATATGCAGCCTTCAAATATTCTCATACTCTCGAAAGACTAAAAGAAATAATTCTCAATTTAGAGAGAACATGAGAGCCTAAATGCTTACAGAAGTATAAGTGTTCATTTGTATACAGTATACATTTAAAATAATGTGCAAAGCATAGATTTCAATCCTTCCCGACCCATCTTCTCTTTATTCCAGTCTTTCTCATTTTCGTTGGCTACAACCGTGGGGGCAGAATGGCTGGCATAGAGACAATTGAAGCTTCTGTAAAAAACTTCGGGACGATTGAAGGAGGCTGAGAGTAGAAAGTTCGATATTTTTTTGTGGGCAGAGTGGGGGACGACCACCATATAGATCTCAGTAAAAAAAATTAAATAAAACACAACCCTAAATCAGTAAACTAACACGCAACATATAAAGATTCGTAACTTACCTTTAGTGGAAGTTAGAGAGAGAGAAGAGAGAGATGGCAGCGGCTGAGACAGGCTATGATAGAGGTTGGGACGAGGTGGCTTTGGACTGGAGGAGGTGCTACTGTGGCTTCGTCTATGTTGTGGTTGGCTCACTGAGGGAAGGGAGCTTGTGAGACTATGGGAGAAACAGAGACAAATGAGAAGAGATGAGATGTGGGGATGAGAGGTGGCGATGTGATTTGGCTAGAGGTAGGAGAGGATGCTTGAGAGATAAATGGTTAGGATTTTTAGAATTTTGTTCTACTCGGTTAGGTTACTTTAAAAAATGTTGTATTAGTTGTGCCTCTTCATGAGGTTTGGCAATTTCCCTCATGTAATGTTATCTGGGCCTCTTTAATGTTGTTTGGGCTTTTCCCTCATGTAATGTTATCCAGGCCTCTTTAATAATACTAAATGGCTAGACCCTCCAATAATATAAGCAGAAAATGACTGAAAAAAAAATTAAATTTCCAACTCAAACTTCAAAAAAAAAATTATTTGGAAAAGGTCGAAAATGATTAAAGTAAATAATTTATTTATTAAAATTATACAGATGTAAGTAAATTATTTACCTTATCTCAGTCTTTTTTGCAAAAAAAATCGAACATTTTTTGCGTTGGTCATTTTTAAAGTTCTCCCTAATATAAGATCAAATTCTATAGTATGAACGGAAACCTTTTCCTTTAAGGATTATAGATATTTTGTACTAAAGCAAATAGTGTTCGATAAAGAAATTGATTTTTTTTCAATTTAAACTCTTTTAACGGATCAGAAAATTATCATTTTTATTCTATTTTTTCAATAACATCAATAGCCTCTTACTTTCATGCATTGAGTTTCTTGGTGGTATCCACTACTTAATATTTTTAGTTCTCACAACATAATTTATTAAAATGCTATTGTTAGTTGTTACATATAAAAATTAGTACACTATCTCATTACCTCTCATAATTTATATATAAATCTTAAATTCTCCTCCGATCTAACGATTTGCTCTTCGTTATTTGTAGAGAATAAGAATGATGAAAAAATATTCAATAATAACATGATGATGTATAATCAGTAAGACTCTAAACTAAAGGAAAAAAAAAGTAATATTTCTTTTTTAAATTTTTTTAGTAGACCATTTCAAATCCTATATGTTTTATACATTAATAATTACGTGCTTCGAACATGACTAATCTACTAGTTTTATTAATAGTATTTTATTAAAATTTGATAAATATATTTAATTAGTTATTCTGAGTTCATCTGAATTTAGACCAATAAGATTGAATTAATAATTAAATTTAAATTCATATGGTTATTTTAACTAATAATTAATTTAGAATTAATCGATTAGTTAAATAGAAGCACATTAATTATAAAATAGTGAGTGGCAGAAGATTGACATGTCAATGTAACTTATAGTCTCCATTATTAGTAGAACAACGTGAGACATGGTGAGGGCCTCAAGACGGCTTTGTTTTCGTCCTCCTAAAAAAGGTTTTGAACTGTATCAATATCAATGTTGACTTCTTTAGAAGATATGACTAAGTGATGTACTTTAGACTTGACTGGCCCTAAGGCGATAATTTTTAAATTAAGTCATGGAATCTGAAATAATGGGTCACACTCACAAAGTCACAATTAAGTTTTGAGTGGAATTGTGAGTAGACCAAATAAATGGTACCTTATTATTAAAAGAGAAAATATGAGATATTTTAAGTTTTAATAAATAAGAATGAGAATTTCTCATAAACATTTCAAAATTAATATGACCGAATCTAAGACGGCACATTAATTGTTAGGTTGTCTTATAATGGATTAGTAATGGTTAAATTTTATGTGTTTGATATGTTCCATTCATGCATCACATTTACTTTATGAATTTTTTATATTTATTTCAATTATAATGAATGATGTATATTTATTTCTTTTCAGTTATTATTATGTCTACCATGGGTAACCCTATTATTGCTTAACTTGCACTCGAAAAATTAAATGGTGATAACTTCATAAGATGGAAATAGAATTTGAATTTGATGCTTATATGTGAGAACCACAATTTTGTTCTTACTAAGGAATGTCTTTAGAAGTCCGCTGCCAATTTCCTTAAAAATATTAGGGGCAAATTTGATGTTTGGATTCAGTCCAACAATAAAGTTAAGTGTTACATGCTTGTGAGCATGAATGATGTTCTCAGAGCAAAGCATGAAAGCATGAAAACTACACATAAGATTATGGCATCTCTACGGGCGATGTTTGAGCAGTGATTTGATTAAAGTCATTATGAAGCTACTAGGAGCTACAAGACTACTAAGATGAAGAAAGATATTTCTATGCGTGAACATGTTTTGAACATGATCAACAAATTACAATTCAACATGACCCGATTGTTGAATGAATTGTATACTTTTGAATCACTCAGCAAGAGTATGACCAAAGAGGGCGAGATAAATGTTGCTGAGCAAAAGCCTTCTTCCACTATTATTAATAATAACAAAAGGAAAAAGAACAGTGGTAATGGCAAGAATAAGAATAAGAAAAAAAAGAAAACCAAGACATCACCCAAGGCCAAGAAGAACAAGAACGACAACAAACCCAATGTAGAATGTTTCCATTGTGGGGTTGAAGGTCACTGGAAAAGAAACTATAATAAGTATTTCTCCCAGCTGAAAAAGAAAGGTAAATGTGATTTACTTGTACTTGAAGCTTGTTTATTGGAATATGATTTGTGATCCTGGATTATAAATTTAGGAGCGACTAACCATGTGTGTTTTTCTTTGCAGATGCTTGATTCTTCAAGGGAGCTTGCTGATGGCGAGGTGATAATGAGAGTGTGTAGTGGTGTTCTCATTCCAGCGAAAGCATTATGGACAGTCCATTTAAATTTTAGAAATAATTATCTTGTTTTGAATAATGTTTATTTTATTCATGGATTCTCTAGAAATTTGATTTCTTTATCCTTGTTGCATGAGCAAAATTTTGACATTTATTTTAATAATATATTTATTATTTTTAAGAATGGATTCGATATTTGTAATCCAAAAGTTTTAAACTGACTTTTTAAACCAACTGAACGAGCATTAAATAATTCAAAATTTTTTAAAGTAGCAAATCCAAAAGGTAACAAATGGTAAAGGGTTTCTCAAGAAGATGATATGTATCTACGACATCTTTGGTTGAGACATATTCATCTAGACAGAATAAACCAATTATTAAAGCATGGTGTTTTGAGAAAACTAAAAGTTGGAACTCTTCCGGTTTGTGAATCTTGTCTAAAGGATAAAATGACCAAGAGATCTTTCTCTAAAAAGGGCCAAAGAGTCAAAGAACCACTTGAGTTAGTACATAGTAACGTCTGTGGACTGATCAATGTTCATACTAGATGTGACTATGAGTACTTCGTCATTTTTATTGACGATTACTCAAGATACAGTTATACTTACCCAATGCATAGAAAGTCCGAAACTTTTGAAAAGTTTAAAGATTTCAAAGCTGAAACTGAAAAGCAATTAGGTAAATCTTTGAAAATAATTCGATCAGATCGAGGTGGTGAATACTTGGATTTTAAATTCAAGGATTACTTAGTGGAGTATGAAATTATATCCCAATCACTACTCCTGGAATGCCACAGAAAAATGGTGTTTCAGAATGGAGAATGAAATTTATTGGATATGGTTAGGTTGATGTTAAGCAATTTATCACTACCACTCACATTTTGGGATATGCACTTCAAATGGCAACCTATATTTTGAATACAGTTCTTGCTGAGTCTGTAAGCAAGAAACATTTAGAGTTATGAAATAGCTCCAAACCTAGTTTATGTAATTTTCGTATATGGGGGTGTCCAGCTAGAGTTCTTGGACCTAAAACTGGAAAGTTAGACTCAAGGTCTGAAGTGTGTATATTAGTTGGCTATGCTCCAGAAAAAAAGAGGTGGGTACTTTTATAGTCACAAGGATCAAAATATGTTTGTATCGACAAATGCTACTTTCCTCGAACACGACTATATGGAAGATTATAAACCTCGGAGCAAAGTAGTTCTCGAAGAACTAGCATCTGATGAGATTAGATCATCTTCATCATTAATTGATAAACAACAAACCATAGTAACCACTGTTCCTATTCAGGAAACCCCGTTGCAACGTCGTAGTGGGAAGATTGTAAGACAACCTACTCGCTATGAACTCGAGGCACATGTCCTAGTGTCAGACACTGATAAGGACAATCCATTAACCTTTAAAGGATGTGATGGAAGATCCTGAAAATGAAAAATGGAAAGATGCCATGAACCAAGAAATAGAATCGATGTATTCCAATTCTGTTTGAGAACTTGTAGATCCACCTGAAAAAGTCAGGCCAATAGGATGTAAATGAATCTTCAAGAAGAAAAGAGGTGCATATGAGAAAGTAGAGACTTTCAATGCACGGTTAGTAGCCAAAGGTTATACTCAAAGGGAGGGGGTCGATTACGAAGAGACATTTTCTCTCGTTATCATACTAAAATTCATTCGCATTCTTTTATCCATAGCCGCTAGTTAGACTATGAATAATTCAATCTTCCTTGGGCTGAAATTTGGTATAATACCACTTACCATACTTCAACAAAGATGACACCTTTCCAAGTCCTTTACGGTCGACTTCCCCCATTAATTCCAACATATTCTAGCAATACAACATATGTGCATGTGGTTGATCTAGCTCCACAAACACAGGATGAGTTGCTGCAACAGTTGAAACGTAATATGCAACTCTTTATCAACAAGATGAAACAATATGCCGACATCAATTGACGTGATCTTGAATTTACAGTTGGTGACCAAGTTCTTTTTAAGCTCCATCCGTATAGGCAACAATCAATTTTCAAGCGTGCACACCAAAAATTAGCCAGCAAGTATTATGGACCTTTTACCATGTTGGAAAAAGTGGGAGCTATTGATTACAAATTACAGCTACCCAATTCTGTAAAAATCCACTCAGTGTTCCATGTATCTTTACTCAAACCATATATTGGGTTGCCACCGCCAAATCCATAAAAATTGCCTCTTGTATCTGATGAAGGTGTGGTGGAGCTGGACCCTTTAAAAATCTTGGATATCTGTTTGGTTAAACGAGGCAATGTACTCCACGAAGAGCATCTAGTTTTGTGGAAACATTTATCATAGATGATGCTACTTGGGAGCCTAAAGACCTTCTACATCAACATTTTCCTTCATTGGAGCTTGAGGACAAGCATTCTCCTCCAGGAGGGGGCATTGATAGGCCCAAACGATCCTCCTAAGTCTCACGGCCCAATCCATGTTACTTGGGCTAGCTACATATATATCTATTTCTTTTTCTCCTTTTTAGTGATTTTATGACATATATATGTATTTCTTTTTCTTCGTTTCTTTTCTTAGTTAAGTTTCAATTATTTGAAGTTCAACTATATTAACTAAATGTGGGGTGAGGGACAGTTGAATTTCCTAAGGATTCAGTCTCAAGATTCTTCCAATAGGATGTATATTTGGAAAGGAAATGTGAAGGAAGGCAGACTGGAAAATTACCTACATCTGTGGTTTAATTCACACCCTAAGAGAATTGCTAGCAAACATCGACCCTACTCTGATTGGGACCTATCAACTCTGTTCAAAGTTTTCTCTGCTTTTCATGTTATAGAAGGTAACAATTGTTTTTTCTCTTTTGCCATGTGTATACATTGATATTGTACCTTTCCCTGTTCTTACCTCTAAAAATAGGAAAAATTAATAACTGATTTTTTTAGACTTAACTATATTTTAATAGGTGAGCATATTTTACGTGAACCCATTCTTTAGTTGACATTTCTTGTACACTTGTAAGTAGAATAATCTTCTCTAAGATTTTTTGTCTCTACATAATGTCTTTTGCCAACGTTGTAATCCAGAGAGAAGCTAATCAGACGGTCAATATTACTCCTTTCCATATACTCTTTATTTTTCTTCCCTTAAAGGGATTTCCACGTAAATCATGGTGTTTATTACTCCTTTCCATAAACTCTTTATTTTTCCTAAACCCTAAACTCTAAACTCTTGGCCTCCATTATACTCAACATAAATTTATTTGTTGAGGTGTAATGTTTATCTTTTCTTATTCTGACTAACGTTACGTTCTTCTGTTCCCGTTTACAAATCTTTCTCCATAGATGTTGATTATTTCTCCTTCATTTCTTGTTATATCTTTATTTTCCTTTTAATACGGGGTCGTTGAAAGATTTTCCCATTTTCTTTACTACGGACTCATTGATACAGTCTTTCCCATTTTCTTCATTTTTCTTTTCTTCCTCTCATAAGTTAAGATCTGTGACCAGAAGGTTGTATAAGAATAATAACATAATAATTTATTGAAATGAGTAAGGAGCGAGTGTATCATTTCATAATTGCATCCAAGAGTTTGAGCTTGATGTTTCGTATTTTTTGGCAGAGTTTCTCCTATTTTCTCCCGAAGCTTTCAGAGAGATGGAGGAACGGTATTAGCTATTTGTTGCTCTTCTTAATGCCTTAGCTAATGTTCCTCTTTCGGAGGAAGCGAGAAGGCTTTGAAAGGCTAGTTCAAAAGGGATAGCTAAGACAAGGCAGCTAGGCTGAAGGTAAGGAAGGCTAGTCCAGAAACTACTGGTTATCCATGACGAGGAGTCAACTAATGATGCCAGCTTCTGAAATATTATGATTTGAATAAAATTTCCTTCCAAGGCTAGTTCTTCAAGTTCTGGAGTTCCATTGCATTAATGAATTGGGCTAGAAAGACCTACACCTACTACCCTTTATCAAACCTTCCCCTTTTTCATAAATAAAAGGCCAGCTTGGGTTCTAAAACCTTTGATATGTGCTCTCGCTATTCTTTATTTGCATTCAAAGGTCTTGTGCTTGCTCTATCGAGTCACGTTCCTAACTTCCAATGAATGAATCAATGAACATAGTAGAGGAGCGATTGATAGAGTCTTTCCCATTTTCTTCATTTTTCTTTTCCTCCTCTCGTACGTTAAGATTTGTGACAAGAATGTGGTACATGAACAATAACATAATGCTTTATTTAAATGAGTAAGGAGCGAGTGTGCCATTTCATAATTGCATCCAAGAGTTTGAGTTTGATGTTCCGTATTTATTGGCAGAGTTTCTCTCGTTTCTTTCGCTACGGGCTCATCGATAGAGTTTCTCCTATTTCCTTTGCTGCGGGCTCATTAGAGAGTTTCTCCCTTTTCGAAGGATTTATGTTTAAATAAAGAATCATGACCCCATTTCCGCTTTGAGATGAACTTACGAACTACCCATTTTCAAGGACTTAAGTTCAAATAAAGAACCATGACCTCATTTCCACATTGAGAGAGACTTACGAACTACCCGTTTTCAAAGACTTAAGTTCAAATAAAGAACCATAGTTCTTTATTGGAATGAGTAAGGAGCGAGTGTGTCATTTCATAATTGCATCCAAGAGTTTGAGTTTGATGTTCCGCATTTATTGGCAGAGTTTATCTCGTTTCTTTCGCTATGAGCTTATTGATAGAGTTTCTCCCATTTCCTTTGCTACGGGCTCATTGGAGAATTTCTCCCGTTTTTGAGGACTTATGTTTAAATAAAGAATCATGACCCCATTCTGCAATGAGATGAACTTACGAACTGTCTGTTTTCAAGGACTTAAGTTCAAATAAAGAACCATGGCCTCGTTTCCACTTTGAGAGAGTCTTACAAACTGCCCGTTCAAAGACTTATGTTCAAATAAAGAACTATGGCCCTCTCTATAAGCCTGCTTCTTGTTCAAATTTCATCATACCATTATGAGTGTTTCCCATTTTGTGAGTGGCTTCATCTTGGTATTGAGTAGACTTTATTTGAGCATTTCTGTTTACAAGTATTTTTTAGGAACATGTGACATAGTTTTTCAAACTACTATTTGACATGGCGTTGTTAATCTCTCTGTTGAGGATGTTCTTGTCCACCCTTATATTGGAGTTGTCGTTGCCGTAGTCTCTTGTGTATTTTTGTAATTTCCTTTCTTCAAGACTCTACAAATTTCCTTTAGTCCTTCATCTTACTTTTCTTCCCTCTTTGTCTTTCTTTGTCCACTTTCCCTTCTTTACTTTCTCTTTTCATTTTCCACTTCTTCTTTCATCATTTTCACTTTTCCTTTCTCCACTTCCACTTTTATCACTTTTCGTATTTCTTCCTTTTTTATCCCGCGGCTGAAGAGCAGAGGGTGATTGAGATCCTTGAAGCTACAAAGAAGTCTCTAGCCAAAGCTGAGAATAGTAGAGGATGATTCGAGAAAGCTTCTGAAGTGGCGTATCAAGCTCTGTTTGAGGAATGTGAGATACTCGTCTATAGCGTTGGCTATAAAGATGCCCTAGTGAACCATCAACCTAAGCAGGCTTTCGTTCAAGAAATTGAGGATTCTATGAATGCTTTAATAGAAGATACGGCTGCTACTGCTGAAAAGAATACCTCAGAGAAGGATTCAATGGTTACTTCCACTTAGATTGTTTCTTTTACTTTTGTAGTTATAGTTGTAATGCTTCCCTTTCTTTATGATTTTTGCTCTATCATCAGTGAAAAGGAAATTGTTTTAGCAACTTCTGATCTTTCATTGCTTCATTCTTTCCCTTTACAAGTGTTTAGATAGTCTTTTCTTCCTCCTCTAAGATTATGCAGCCTTAGAGCCTTCTTTCCTTGCAACTTTCATTTTCAAACTTCTTTCTCCTTTCTTTTCAAACTTCTTTCTTCTTTCTTCTTTCTTTTCGAACTTCTTTCTTTTCAAACTTATTCCTTTTCAAACTTGTTTCTTTTTGAACTTCTTCCTTTCCAAAGTTCTTCATTTTCAAACTTCATTCTTCTTTTTGGTTTCTTTTAGAGGGTGATGCTACAGACATCATTCCTCATCGACTTAAGCTCTTGGTGAGCTTAGGAGGCCATTTTCTTTAGAAAGTAAAAGTTATCATGGACATAAGCTCTTGGTGAGTTCAAGAGCCCGTTTTCTTTATAAAACAAAAGCCTTAATGGACCTAAGCTCTTAGTGAGGTCAGGGCCCCGTTTCCTTTTAAGAATGATGTCCGTAGACACTCTCAAAGACATAAACTTTTTACAAAGCTCAAGGGCACTATATTTCCTATCGGGCTCTTGCTAGAGTTTCTCCCATTTTCTTTTCTTTTCCTCTCTCGTACACAAATATTTACGATAAGAATGTTGAACAATGTCATATATAATATCATAATGGAATAAGTAGGGAATGAGTATACCGTAACTTTCTCCTAGAAGCTCGAATCTCATTCCAGAAATAATTTCAAGAAACTGACTTCTGTAACTTTGTAATGACATATGATTTGTCACGTAAGTATTAATGTGTTGGTGAAGTGTAATGAATGAAGCTAATAGTTCTGCACATACTTCTTTCCTGAACACCCTCCACGAGAATTACCATAACTTTTGATCAAAAGTTCCGAACTAAATTTTGTAAATTTTTTGAGAAGTAGACTTCTTTTTCTTTCGAATGATATATAATTCACCATGTACTTTGCTATCGATTGACACAATATAATTTTCAAAATTGTCTGCTCTGCGCAATCTGTCTTCCTGAATAACCTTCATGTGAATTATTATAACTTTTGTTCGAGAGCTCTAAATCGAGTTCTGCAAAATTCTTCAAGAAGTATAAATCCATATCTTTTCAACGACATATAGTTTTTCATATAATACTGTCTAAAATGAAGAAGTTTAAAGATTCAAATTGAAAGATGTGAATAACCTTACTTTTCTGAGCAATATGTACCATAATTATTGTAACTTTTGTTTGAAAACTCTAAATTGAATTTCATAAAATTCTCCAATAAGAATACTTTTGTATCTTTCTGATAATATAAGGTTTTCCATATATTTTGCTTCCAATAACTATAGTTTAAATTTCTGAAGTTGATCATTCCGCATAATTTTCTTTCCTGAGCAGTTTTAATGAAAATTATCATAACTTTTGCTCAAGAGCTCCAAATCAAGTTTTACAAAATTCTTCAAGAAGTATACTTCCATATTTTTATAACGATATATAATTTGTTATATAATACTATCTGAATCCATGCATTTTAAAATTTAAATATGAAAAGTGTGATTATATTTACTTTCCTGAACAACATCAACGAAAACTATCATAACTTTTGATCGAGAGCTCCAAATTTATTTCCGTAAAATTCAACAAATTGTAGACTTCCATATCTTACTGATGATATAAGATTTATCATGTAAATTTCCTTCCAATATTTTTCGTTTCCGTTTTTGTTTCCCTTTCCATTTTCATTTTCTATTCTCGTTGTCAAGATTATTCCATTTCCGCCGTCAGGACATTACTTTCCTATTCTCAAGACTTTTCCGTTGTCATGACAATTCTTTTCCCTTTCTAAAGACACTTCTTTTACTATTTTTATTTTCCCCTTCTCAAGACATTCTTTCCCGTTGTCATGATTTTTTCTTTTCTCAAGATATTTCTTTATTTTTCTTTTTCTTTTACTTTCTCAAGGCATTTCTTTCCTTATTTTTTTCCTTTCTCAAGACACTACTTTCCAGTTCTCAATACTTTTCCTGTTGTCATGACTTTTTCCTTTCTCAATACATTTCCTTCCTTGTTTTTCTTTGAAGCTTCCCATTCACAGCTCATGTTTTGAGTTTTTGGATATTTCTAGAATTTGTTTGATGTAGTGGTCAAGTAGATCTAATTCTAATTTCCGTTCAGGAGTTGCTGGTATCTGTTCTAGAAAAATAGAAGACATTTCAACAAAACTACCAATTAAGTCAGGGGGTAGAGAATGATACCACTTTAACGCATTCTCGTCCAGACTAGTTGGGAATATCCGACACATCAGTTCATCCTCATATTGATGAAGCGTCATTACTTGCTTGAAACATCGGAGATGGTCAACAAGATCTGACTTTCCTTTATAACACTTAAACTTTGGGGCCACGAACTTTTTGGTACGCGTGCGGCCTAATTGCTTCTTTCGCCTCTTTCGCCGTCAAACCACGGGGCACTCCATACAGAGCAAGCAAGTCTTGGGGATGGTAGAATGCTTCTATCGATAGAGCTTTCATGTCTGCGCATAGAATCGTCGTCGAGTTGGCGGCGGAGAAAGACTCGGCATTCAGGCGCCGTGGAGCGGCTTTTTGCAAAAAGATGAGGGGGAAACTCATAGAAAGCTATGCCTACAGATAAGAAGATGAATCTTGAGCTGGAGCAAGCAGTCTGAAGATTCTAGGAGAACTAGGAGTTTCGTGGAAAATAGAAAACCTTTATCGGTTCTACTTGACTAAGCCCCGTGCTCCAATTGGCAATTAATTGGATAAGCTGTGGTCGTTCGTAGGCTCACTCACCTCTAGCTCTTCTTCTTTGGGATGAAACCCCCGTCCTTACTGAACCTGTGTCAAATTCCCTTCGCGCTTCGCCCGCCCTATCTATCCGCGCGCTGGCAGGTAGGCCAAGTTGAAGCGTTCAACGGTTCTTCGGCCTACCACCTTTCTTTTTCAAGACGCAGGATTAGAATACCGTTATTTGTGGAGTCCTCTTTCCCAAAATAGGAAGAACTAGAAGATTCAACCTCTGCGGGTTGGTTCCTCTGTCGTCGTCGGGGAGCTCTTGGTGAGGAGACCTTAGGATAAGTTGCTAAAACAAAGGGGAGGATCGACCCGTTCAGTCAAATTCCGAAGAAAGACTGTTGGCAGCAGGTGGAGACATTTCTTTGGCCCCCTTCAAAAGGAAATGCGGGTAGGGTTAAGCTTGGCAGAGGGTTCGAGAACAAAGGGCTTTTATCCTTTGTTTGAGACCATATAAGGCTTTCTTCAATCGGCAAACAGGGGGAAGGAAGATAGGGCTTTAAGAGATAGGGACTCCAGCGAGAAGAAAGAGTCACTCAGTGAATCGGTGGATCACACACTTGTTGGAGACAGGGACACGCCTGACTATTTAGAAAGTATAAAAGTGTTGAAAGAGTGAAGTTTGGGGACAACGGTAAACGTGAGGAATGGGATCTCCAAACCGCCCTACTAAAGAAGTTCGCAAGCAAGGGACATGCCGAACACCTACCTTTCCAACTAAGTTAACGCGAGGACCTTTTAATTGAGCTGACGACGGAAACTGGGTATAGTGGGGAGCAGGTCAAAGTTTCCAGATCCGCTACTCTACATGCTCCAAACTTCCTAGTCTTAAGCGTTTTCCGCTCAAAGCTCCCGCCCGCGCCTCCCCCAGCGCCCCCATTGCACTGATCGAAGCTCCTCCAAATTCTGGTCCTCCATCAGCTCCTATTGTGCCCACTGCGAGCACTCTTGCCCCGGGAAATGCTTCTGGGTTAGGAAACACTGCTGTTGATGAACCTTTGCCGGCTCTATGGAAGTTGAAGTGTTTTTCCAACACTCTCATTCCTGTTTCTAATTCCTTGCTCAGACTCTCTCTTTCTGGTTCAAGTCTCTTGATAGAGGTGGCGGCATCATATGTGTTCATCATTGGATGGGAGATGAGAATCTTGAGTTCGACTCTCAATGAAAGTATCAAATGTAAAAGAAAAAATTCACGATTTTAGAAAATTGGTCGTGAATTATCTACATCATAATGAAAAAATAAAGAGTATATGAAAAGGAGTAATAAACACCATGATTTACGTGAAAAATCTTTAAGACGAGAAAAATCACAGGGAGATTATACTAGTATTTCATTATGGAGAAAGTTTTACCAGGATAATGTAAGCTAGACACTGTGCTTGTTTATTGTGTGTATGTTGATGGTTGTTGAGTGTCCATTTGGAGTTATATCTTGCTTTTATTTATAGGCCTTATAGAATCTGATACAATTTATCTAATTCTACCTGAATATAAGATCAACAAAATATTCATTTTAGTTCTAGCTTATCAACATTAACAACTAAGTAAATTTTGACTGTCTGATAAATCTAATGATCTTGATTTGCTTTTATTTGAATTTCCACGTTGGCAAACCATGTAGTTTCGTCTTACTGATTTTTTTTCATAATCGCCTAGTTGATCCTATAGTCATTTCTCTATCTTCTATTCGATGGAGTCTTCGTCTAGATCTTGTCACTTGCCATGTGAAATTTTATCTGTTCATCTAGTATACATTGATATTGTACCTTTCCCTGTTTCTTACCTCCAAATAACAGAAAAAAATAATAAGTGATTTGGTTGATTTTTGTAGACTTGACTATATTTTAATAAGTGAGCATATTGTACGTGAGCCCGCTCTTTAGTTTACATTCTTGTACGCTTGTAGCCTTTATTTTGGAGGAAGAATAACCCTCTCCAAGATTTTTCGTCTCTATAGAATTTGATATTCATGATGATAATTGAGCATTCAATTTTTTCAGTTTCACAAAATCATTAATAGTTCTTAACTTGACAGAATTTAGATCTAAATCTCATGGCATATATGTTATTTCTTCCGGCTTTCGAAAAGTACCCTTTCTTCCACACGCCCATCTAATATCTTTATCACTTTTTCCAGCACCAAAATCCAAATTGGGATATTTTCTTGCAAATATTTTTTTTTCTTTGATATGGAAATATCCTTCTCTTTCTAAAGTTTAAGTTTCCTTATGATTACTTTTGGAAAGGTAAGCATTGCTGCTATCTTCAAATGAGAAGATTTTTTATGTGTTTGTCTCCTTCTTTGTGTGTTTTGTGTAAATGTAATTTTTAGAGTTTGAATATTCTATTCCTGCGTTGCCCTTTATCTTCAGCCTCAGGTTTATGTAATTGTTCGTTGCTACTGTTTGATTTTGTTGGGTGAAGCACTGTTCAGTGGATATGTTATGTTGTTAAGTATGGATTTTAGTGGTGCAAATAAGAAGAAAACTGTTTCCTGGTTTCATGTGGTTTTCGCTATTCCCAGAGTGTTATGGATTCAAAGAAATTGGAAGGATTTGTGAAGACTCGAGGACAGAAATAATAGTTTTATGGAAGAAAGTCAAGTTGCTGTTTTCTTCATGTTACACTCTTGGTTTTGTTTTTTTATGTTTTCAGTTTGTTACTTTATTAGAGTTTGAATTAGTTATTTAGTGTTTAAATGTGCAATGTATGATTTATATTTACGTTACTTTGTGATTAAATGTGCAATATATGTTTATACAGTTACTTTATAAGAGAGTTTGAATTAGCATATATGTGCAATATATGTACCAACTCCACGTTAGACTCTAGGTTATGTTTTTATATATTTTGAGTTTGCTACTTTATAAGAGAGTTTGAATTAGTTATCTTGTGATATCTCTTTCTCCTCCATATTAAAAATTCATTTTCACGTCCTAGAGATAGTGCACAAAACTGAATTATGCTAATTTGGTGGATATGATCATATTTCAAACCATTTTAAAACTATATACTTTTGAGTTAATCACCTTTTCAAACTATTTTAAATTTGATTTAACTAGGAAGATGCCCGTACTATGCACGGTTTTCTGAAGAAAAATATGTAAATATTATTTATTTAAAGTTCTCATAATATTTATTTTCGAATTAATAAATTTTGAATGTAATAAAATAATTAACTCAAAAGTATATAGTTACTTTAAGCTTACTGAACATGGGGAAATCGTCATCAAAGACACGTATACAAAAAGGACCCAATCGGGAGAGAATGCAAGGATCACCTACGGGGCAGAACGGGATAAGCTGAATTAAAAAATAAAGGACATGATCGTACAACGAAGCTCCGCTCAGCAGTTACAGCCGAATTTCATAAATCTTGGAGAATATACTTAGAATTTCCTCATTATGACTTTAAATTCCCTAAATCTGATTATAATCTCCCAATTGGATTATATTTTCCCAAAATACGGTGAATATTCCATTTATAAAAAGATATTTACATTTTTGAAGATAAGACTAGTTCTTGGGAATGGCCTATAAATAGAGATTAATTGTAAGCTAAATGAAATTGAGAAAAAACCAGTCCAGAATCATTTTTCTCTGAGTGTTATTACTTTAATCTCTCATACTTTTCCATTGTTTTCAAGAGTTTGTGGAAAAATTATTCACATTTTAGTGCTTTCATTCGAGAGTGAGTAAAAATGCTTCCAAAAAACCAAATAATGCCTAGAACCAAGTCAAACACTACCCTTAACAAAGGCAACGAGACTGGGAATGGGGACGATCATGTCAACCAACCTGCTCCCCCGGACGATCATGTCAGACTATCCTAAAAAGAATGCAAGAGATGGAGCAAAGGAAACATGAAACGCTGCACAACGCGTGAAAAACTATGCAAGAACAGATCAATGCACTACAATGAGACTTTGCACAGATACGTGCAGAAGTTAGCCAACATACCAATCATGAGGAATGAGAAAATCATTCAGAAGGAGGAGGACATGAAATTGGATGCGTTCAGAATGAAAACAGCATGAACGTGCAGAATGAACACGTGGAAGTCCAGTCCCAATTCCATGAGAAAAAGGCAGCGAGAGAAGCTCATCTGCCAAAAGTCGTAACGGAAGCAGCAATGGAAGAAATGCTCGAAAGAAAGATCATGGAGCTGAGGAATCTGGGGAGTACGGGAAAGGAAGATCTTGAGTCACTCACCAGAACCCCATTGAGTTCAGAGATCCTGATGGCCCCAATACTGAAAACGATTGTGGTGCCTAAATTCAAGTGCTATGAAGGAAGGTGTGATCCAGTAGACCATCATAGATGCTTTAAGCAAGTTGTGGTGTTATATCAACCCGATGATGCGCTGATGTGCCGAATATTTCCTACTAGCCTGGACACAACTACTCTCAAATGGTATCATTCGCTTCCCGTTCATTCAGTTACTAACTTTACTATCATGTCTAGTGTCTTTTTGGATTAATACTCTACATGTACGGTGATGGAAAATTTGAAAAGAGAAGAGCCGAAACGACAAAGTGAAAAAGAAGTTCATCACAGAGAGAAGCGTGATAACGGGAAACAACTATTGTGAATAGTTTACACCATTATCGCATTGACTGAACATGAAGGAACTACCAAGAAAGAAAGGGAAGTGTACTGTAAGAAACCAACGCTGGAGGAGAACTGGGAACGGGGAAGTTCCTCAAACGACAACGAGAATTTCCTGCATATATTTGATGACTAAGATCTTGAGCATGATGGGTGCCACAACGACGCCCTACTTATTTTGATACAGGTCGGGAACTGCTTGCTGAGAAGGGTATTGATTGATGACGGAAGTGCCGTCAATATTCTCCATCGTTCAACACTCAAAAATATGTTTATAGGAGATCGACAACTGCAAGGCCCCTCAAAGCTGCTGATAGGCTTCAACGGGAGAATTAGCTACTCAGAAGGGATAATTATCCTTCTAGTTAGTGTCGAGCTATTCAATTGCCTCACAGAGTTTGTGGTGCTAGATACGTCGTCCCCCTATAATGCCATCCTGGGGAGAACCTGGTTGTATAAGGTGAAAGTTGTTCCGTCAACCTACTACCAGGTGTTAATATACTCGTCTCCTAATGGGATCAAGAGCATCAAGGGTGATCAAGCTGTTACCCGTATCTACGATGTAACTGCACTAGAATCAACAAGAAAGAAGACAACTGAAAAGAAAATGGAGGAGTCGACGGAAGAACAATAACAATCACAAGAGGACGGCAGGTAAGGCTGAGATACGAAGCGGGGGAAGAAACTCAACCCATCTGCTTAGATGAAGAGACACAGAAAATGATCAACATTACGGCCTACCTCGTGCGAGCAGAAAATGAATGATTGAAATAATTTCTACAGAGAAACAAATACATTTTTGCAACCACGACCTAGGAAATGTTAGGTATACCTAAAAATATAATATGTCATAAGCTCAATACAGATCCTACTGTCAAGTCGTTAAAACAACGAGCGGAATATGGCCATAAAAGAAGAAGTAGACAAGTTCTTAAAAACTGGCTTCATTAGAGAGGTAGATTACCTAGAGTGGCTTGCCAACATCGTCATGGTGAATAAGAAAATGGGAAATGGAGAATCTGCATAGACTTTACAGATTTGAATAAAGCTTGCTAAGAATAGACCAGATGGTAGATTCCACATTGTCACATTGGGAAATGAGCTTCTAAGTTTCATGGATGCCTTCTCCGAGTATAACCAAGTGAAAATGTTCAAACCCGATCAGGAAAAGACGTCTTTTATAACTGAACATGGTACTTTCTGTTAAAAAGTAATGTCTTTCGGTTTGAAAAATGTAAGTGCCAATTACCAAAGGTTGGTAAAGAAAATCTTTTGAGAACAGATTTGGAAAGCCATGGAGGTCTATATGGACGATATTCTAATTAAGAGTTGTAAACGGGAAGACCAAATCAAGAACCACGATGAAACTTTTTCAATCCTAAGGAAAAGCTCCATGAAATTAAACCTAGAAAAATGCATCTTCAGAGTGGCAACGGGAAAATTCTTAGGTCACTCGGTCACTCAACGAGGAATCGAGGTCAACCCAGATTAGGTGAAAGCCATCATGGAGATGAAGTCTCCTCGGAACCGAAAAGATATATAAGGCTTAATAGGGAGATTAGCAGCGCTAAACAGATTCATTTTAAGATCAACAGACAAATGCAAGCACTCTTTCGCAAAGCTAAGGAAAATTTTCACGGATGGATGGGACAAACAATGCGAAGAGGCATTCAACAGAATTAAGGGATTTTTGACAACTCTACCATTGTTATCAAAACCAATACCTGGAGAACAACTATTTTTGTATGTAGCCGTATCATAAACAGTTGTTAGTGTTGTTTTAATCAGAAAAGAGGAAAGGAGACAAAGACCCGTATATTTCATGAGAAAAAACTTGGCGGTAGCTAAGACTCGCTACAAAAGGATGGAGAAACTAATACTGGCCATTGTGATGACAACAAGGAAACTAAGGCCCTATTTCCAAGAACATAGCATAAAGTGCGGACATATTCACCAATCAGAAGCCTATTAAACTCACCTAAAGTCAGCGGAAGGATGGCGAAGTGGGCAATAAAACTGAGCTAATATGAAATCCATTACGAGCCAAGGATCTCAATTAAAGGACAAGTTTTAGCTTACTTCATAGCGGATTTCACCAGTGACAAAAAGGAAGTTGGCAATGGATCATAGGCAACTGGAGAAAGCGGAACATAGGAACTATATGTTGATGAAGTCGGAGCGGGAGTGGTCCAACGAACCGCGTTCATAAAGACAATGGAGCACTCCATCTCATTCTCGTTCAATGCCTCAAATAATGAATTGGAGTACGACGCTTTGATTACGAGAGTCTCCCTGCTAAAGGAATTGGAGGTAAATGGTGTAAAAGTATTCAGTGATTCGATGTTAATTATGAAACAGGTCACTGAATCAGCTAAAAATTTAAGAAATCCATCAGATCCCAAGAGTGGAAAACAGGCACGTGGATGCATTGGAAAACTTGTGATCTTTATTGCGATTCTCGCGCAAGTGGAATATGCCGGTCGAATTTCTTGAAAAGTTAAGTATCATGTCAAAGAAGGTAGCGGGTGTGGAAGTGGATAAAGAACCAAGATGGCAAGATGATGCGATCCGCTATTTGAAAGAAGGAATGTAACCGCATGACAAACTTTGTGCAAAGAAAAAACTGCAACAGAGTGCCAGGTACTGCTTAATTAACAGATCATTATATAGGCGATCATTTTCATGACCATATCTGAAGTGCCTACTGGGAAAGGAAGTTCAGTACGTGTTAGCTGAAATTCATGAACGGTTATGCAGAAATCATACTGGGGGAAGATCTTTAGCTCACAAAGTGCTAAACAAGGGATAATACTGGTAAAAAATGCACCAAGACGCCAAACAGTATGCAAGGAAATATGATGAGTGTCAGCATTTTGCATCCATAATCAAAATGGCCCCTGGTGAACTCAATACCGTAGCAAGACCTTGGCCGTTCATGCAGTGGGCTCTAGACATTGTTGGACCACTCCCCATGGCGCCAACTAAAAAATGCTTCGTGTTGGGTGGAGCGGATTACTTCACTAAATGGATTGAGGCTTAAGGCTTCACCAGGATTTGTGAGGAAGAAGTAAAGGGATTTATGTGGAAGAACATAATGTGCCGGTATTAGATTCCCCGGGTTCTTGTTTCTGACAACAGACTTCAGTTCACAGGAAGAATGGTGAAGGCCTTTTGTGAGGACTTGAAAATCATCAACCAGTTCTCTACACCCTACTATCCAGAAAGAAATGGGCAAGCTGAGAGGTCAAGATGAATTATACTCAATAATATGAAGAAACGTCAAGGGTCAGCCATGGGAAAGTGGTTTGAGGAATTTCCAGTAGTGCTATGGAAGTACAGAACAACTTCGAGAGAAGCAACGGGCGAGACACCATTCACCCTAGCCTATGGAATGGAAGAAAATATTCGTGGAAATTGGAAGCCCCACAATGAAATCAAAACTAACTGAGCAGTAAAATGAAGAATTTATGAAGTAGAATCTCGATCTATTTGAAGAAAGAAGAGAGGTGGCACTCATCTGAATGGCTAGCTATAATCAAAAGACAAAAGCCTACTTTCAGAGAAGAATAAAAAATGGGAGTTTCAGAAAGGAGATCTAGTTCTGAAATGGGTCTTCCAAACAAAAGAAAAGTTCGAGCCAACCTGTGAAGGTTCATATATTGTTAAAGGGATATGCAACAACCGATACTATCACCTGGCAACCAAATAAGGAACAGAATGGGCAAAACCATGGAACGTCATATATCTGAAAAAGTATTTTGTTTAAATTCTTAAAATGTTATCATGGTGAATATGTTTTCCCGTGATTTTTTTCCACAATTGTTTTTCACATAAAAACTTATGTCAAGTCTATCCCTCGTCTCTCTAAATAAAATGTGGAAAATAAACAAAGGAGTATGAGAAAATGTGGAAATTAAAAGTCGACGGTCTTGAGACCTAAGCCCTTGAGACCTAAGCCCTTGAGAGCGGGAAAATCCTATTATGTAAAATGTGGAAAACAGAAAAAGGAGTACAAGAAAACAAACAATGAGGCAAACAAAGCAATGAAATATGAGGAAACAAAGCAAGCAAGCAACGAAATATGATAAAGTAAACAAACTCAAAGGAATTAGAAGCGGGACAAGAAGTCCCAAAATGAGAGCTATCCATTCCCACGAAGAAATTGAAAAAAATGAAGTCTTTCGAAATCGAATAACATGGAAGACGGATGAACTAAAGCATTGTAAACGGAATTCCTTTTTTAAGATTGCTAATACATAAATCCCTAAGTACAAAAGTTTGAATTGTTTACTAGTTTTAGTGGAAGCATTCACCTCAGCTTGGGATTCTGGGGCATCTTCTAGAGGAACTTTGGGAGGATTTTTTTCCTGCCCATCCTTGTAACCCACACGATAGAGCTTCTTATCATCCTTATAAAAAAGGGCATGAAAGACGTCTTTCGCTTCTCTCTCTCTCTCTCTCCGCTCAGCCTCTTCCCGGGCCAACTCAACAGCAGCCAGTCTTTCCTCAATGATCTTCAGATTGTTACCAGAAATATCTAGGAATCTTCAGACTCCTCTAAAGCTTTCTTGGTGGCCTTCAATGAGTCCTCCATCCTAGCATGCTCCATAGCAGCTATCACCACTATGCTATGGAGGTCGACCTCACTCTTCTTTACCGATCAATCTAAACTTGGTAACATTCAAGGGTTACATGGCACCTTGAGCTTCCTCCTTCAAATGAGCCAAGCTCCGCTCATTGGCCAGGAAGTGCTCTAGGAGGCCGTTTTGAAAAATAATGGCTTACAAAGTACATAAAAAAAATAGACATTTGCAAATGCAGAAGACAAGTAATGTAAGGAAATGAGAGAGAAAGAGATAAGAATGGTACCTTCATCAGGTCGTGGCTTAAAGAACAAAGTTGGTTCCCGACAGATATGTTACTGGCAGTCACCATATCCGCATTAGATTGAACACCCCAGAGCACTATGTGTGTAGAACGGGGTTCATTGAGGAAGTTCACGGAAGATGGGATCAGAGGGACACCCGTGAAACACATCCACCTCCACTGAGAAGGATCTTCACTTCCTCCTTCAGAATCGAAAGAGTGGACGTGAACGGGAATGGACTCCCTCTACTCTGACTGTAGGGGAGGAGGAGGAGAAACTGAACGATATGGAGAACCCTCTCCTAGAGCTGCAAGAGTGGGAGGAATGGCAGGAGAAAACTCTATTGGGGTAGTAGGAACTTCAATGAAAGTGGGATATGGAGTAAGAGCTGCTCGAGAAGATCTCGGGGCTTCACACCATAGGCGGACATTCCTCTCCTCCTCGACGTCCCCAACTATGGTGCTGCGAAGGCGTCTTGACTTATCTACACTAATGTTAAGTTGTTGAAGAAAGCATTCCCGCTCTACGTCTTCCCGTTCAGAGTCAGAAGAAATAGAAGTGCTGGAAATAGAAACTGTGGGAATAGAATGAGTATCGGGGATAGGGATACTATTGGGCATTGTGCCCTTAAAGCATGAGTAAAGACATTTTAATTAATTACATTTTTCTTATAATTGTCCTATTGAATTATTATTGAATAATTTGTATAAATATTTGAAAATTCCATATTTATTAATGAGACTATAATCTTGTATTAGTACGAGGGGATTAAGATCATAGATAATGAATAAAATAATATGTAATATATTAAAGTGTGGAATCTTTTATGAATGGTTGCTAGTACGATTCGCTAAGAATTTTGAATGCATGTGATCGAGATCCGGATCACTGAAGTAGATAGACATCTTAGTGAAGATATTTTATATAATTAGATCATATATGATAGGACCGATGTGAATTAATATATTTATTAACTTCTCATTTATCATAAAGATTTAATACACATCAAATTAGAATTATGAGTTCATGATCCCCGAGCCACCTCTGTACTACACAATCTAGGGTGTGAATGTTTCAGGACATAAGAGAAGGACTAGCTTGGAAAATAAATTAAATTTCTAGGGCAAGTATATAATTATGAGATAATTATGTAAAATTAATTAATTAAATTATTTATTATAATTTTCAAAAATCATAATTAAATAATTATATCTATTTCTTTTGTATTAATCATCAGTGGGACAGTATATTTGATTTATGAAATAAAAAATATTAAATTTTTATGATATAATAATTTGAATTTGAATTAATTAATCTATTATTTTTTAACTAACAGATAAGTTAGTTGAGGGGTGGGATCAGATAAGTTAGTTGAGAGTTAACTGATATCTAGATATTTATCTAATTAAAATAAATAACAAATTTAAAAAATTTGTCATGTGGCATGTCGGACTGCCACATGTCATTCACTAATTTTAGAATCAGGGATTGACATGATACATTATAGTGCCACATGACACTACAGTAGCACTTGACAAACTGCAGTGTCACACGGCATTGTAGTGTGGCACAGACTACATTGAGTCTCAGTGCAGTGAAACATTTATAAATAATTTATTATTTTATGTAAACCCTAAAATCTAATGAGCCTTAACCTGGAATATATATATATATACTATTGGCCACATTGAAGCAATCTGTGTGATTAATTGTTAATCAAAGACTAAGTGAATTTTCCAATTTTCTCTCAGAGCTTTGTCACAAAAAGTCCTTCTTCAGATCTTTAGATCTCATGTGTTGAGTACATCTAAAGACATAAAAGTATTCTTGAATTATTCGCCATGCCCACACACGTCCTATTATGTTCGAGTTTTGGCATGGAATCCCAAGTTAGTTGTTAGCGAGGATGCTTGATAAATTACAAGAGGTATAATTCATTTCTTTACATATCTATGATATGTATGTATGTGTGTGTGTGTGTGTGTGTATATATATATATATAATTAATGGATCCGATGAGAAAAATTATTTTTTGAAACCTGTGGCGTCGCAATTATTTTCCGATCGATACAATTTTTTAAACTAAATTCTCCACTGCGCGCGCCGTGATTCCAACGGATACATCTTGGGTGTTCATGAGAAGATGGCTGAACAGAAGAAGAAGCGACTGGAGCTGCGTCCAGGATAAAAGCTACATTAACTTCCCTTCGAGGGTTGAGGAGATCGTCCCAGTCATGTCGTCGGATGTTGTAAGCAACAATGATCTTTTCCTTGGATTCCCTGGATAAGTATGGCTTGTTGTTCTTCTTGTTATCTACAAAAAGGAAAAGCCAAAATTAGAAGAAAGAAAAAGAAATGAAAGGAAAGCAAAAGAAGAAGAACAAAAAATAGGGAACCGAAGCTCCGACAACTTACTAAAAACTCTCCATTTTCAGGGGATTGTTCAACGACCATCACCTCCCCGCTCCCAATGATCAAGATGACGTCCTGTTTCGAGCCTTTACCCCTTTTGGGATTGCAGTTATTATTTTCCTCTTGTCTGGACCGGGACGTGGGACAAGATAATAAGATTCGATACTTGACTATATAACAAGCACGGAGCTCGTTGACACCTAATCTAAACCATATATTCTATTTAGGGCTTCGAAGCCTAAAAGAATCCAATAAAAATTAGGGGTGAACTGAGAAGGAGCCAACCCGATAGTGTAGAAGAATTCTTACATAAAGGGGGACAAGGGAAGCTTAAAACCTAGGGCTATGTACATCGGACTGAGGGTAATTTGGTAAGGAGCCCTACATTCTAGGCCCGGATGACCACTCTCTTCTCTTCTAAGCTACAAATAACATCTTGAGGAAAGGCATCTCTATGAGAGGCATTTTAACGGTCGAGTTCAGCTTGGGATCTAACAAAGGTAACGAGAGGTTTAAACTTTGTATTACGTCTTGCCATGTCTAAAGAGCTTTAAAAGAAGAAGTGTGCAGAAAAAATTTGTAAATAAGAAGAAGATGAAAGACTTACAAAGGAAGAAGGTGAAGAAGAAATGAGGAGAAGAGGTCCATAAATAATCAGTGGATTTGAAAAGGAATTGAAAAACACCTTATAAATTTTTCAAAACAGGAATTAGAAAGGATGTTTTGTAGGGAGACGTAACTGACAAGATGAAACGTCGCTTGCACTAAGGAATGATAGAGTGACAGCCGGAAATTAAAATAAATAATCATGGCACACGCCAATAAAAATCCTTAACTGAGAACGTGAAGACGAAGAGGCAGAGAAATGATGAGAAGTTGTCAGCAAGAACGAGAGATGAAGCGGCAATTAGGATAAGGTACACGTTTCATTTTACTTAGTAATTATTATCTTTTTCTTATTGCCGATGTTTGCATGTTCCCAATCATCAGTGAAAAAGATAGAAAAGTCTAATCAAATCCCTCATTAAAGTGCATGTGAACCGAGATTCATCATCCTTACACATCAACAAATACAATTTTATTGAGTGTAATGGGGGGAAGTAAACAGGAAAAAAACCGCTATCAAAGACACGTGTGCAAAAAGAGCCAATTGGGAGAGAATGCAAGGATCACCTACGTGGCAGAGCGGGAGAAGACGAATTCAAAAATAAAGGACATGATTGTATGGCGAAGCTCCACTCAGCAGTATAAGCCGAAATCCATAAATCTCGGAGAATATTCTTGGAATCTCCTAATTATGGCTGTAAATTCCTCAAATTTGATTGTAATTTCACAATTGTGATTATATTTTCCTAGAATACGGTCAATATTCCATTTATAAGAGGATATTTCGGTTTTTGAAGATAAGACTAGTTCTTGAGAATGATCTATAAATAGAGATTAATTGTAAGCTAAATGAATTCAAGAAAAAATCAATCCAGAATCTTTTTTCTCCGAGTGTTATTACTCTATTCTCTCGTATTTTCTATTATTTCCAACAGTGTGTGGAAAAAATTATTTACACTTACCAAAAAATATTTCATTTATATTAATAATTCGTAAAACATATAACATCTTCAGTCCACCAATCATTTTTTCATCAAATTTCAATTTCTAGCATTTATAGTATCTGGAAATCAAAATCTTTTGCTCTTATCCTGCACATCCATCTACAAAGTGTCTGACAAAACAATAATAGATAACTATGTTTAAGAAATAAAACAAACATTTTCTTACAATCAACTTTTTTATCCATACGTCCCCTACAATGAAAAATTAAACTCATGAATTCTACCTATTATAGTATAAAGAAGTACTAAACGAAAATCATGTTAAGAATTCTTGAATAATATATTTTCAAACAAATATCTATAATAATCGAGGAACAGGAAAAATAGAGTGTCATTAGAGAGGATTGCTAGTTCTTACTCCAGCATGCAAGTTCCATTTCAAAGAAGGACTACGTATCATGATAATTTCTATTTTGTCGAGCCCTGCTTTGATCTCTGGTTTGATGGTTGTACGTGCTAAAAGTCTGGTACATTCTATTTTGTTTCCCATCCCAGTCTTTCGCAACACTTTGGTTGTGGGATGGGAACACTGTTAGTTAATTCACGTATTATATGCGTATTTTTTATTTTTCAAATTTTATGGCTCGTTCCCGAATTTCTCTAAAAAGTATAGAAAAATTCGTGTATTTTCTTAATCCCTCTCCTGTATAATATTTGCATCCATATTTTTCTTGGTAGACATAGCTCAGTGGCAACGCGTGCTCTCGAGCAGTCTTCTCCCATGTTCAATTCCGTGATGCTGCATAAATTAGTTTTATTCTTTTCCCTCTTTTTTTGCTTTTTATTATTCATTTTACTCTTTTCTTTTATCATGCATTTTTTTTTTTACAAAATATTTTACTTTTTCCTTTTATTAGGTACTTTAGTTTATAAATTGTTGTTAATGATAATTTTTTTAATTAAATATAATAATAAATAAAAATCAAAGTCAATGATAATGAAATATTTATTATTCTAGAAATATGAATGTAATATTGTTATATATTGAATAATATATAAAAATATTTTATTCAATTGAGTACATAAGCTATTTATCAACTCTACTTATTTTCATATTTTAGATAATCAATTATTCGATAATTTATTATCTAATTAGTGAAATTATAAATGGTTTTTCAATGTAATGAATGATTCTTTTCGAATATGAATATATTATTATTGTATATTAAATAGTATGCTAATACTATATTTTTTAATTGAATAAAAATGTATTTGTCAACACGACTTGATTTTATATTTTTTATAATCAATTATTCGATGATTTACAATCTAATTAGTTAAATCATTAAAGGTTTTTCATTATGATGAATGATTATTTTGTCTTTTTATCTTATAAATGTTATATATTTTTCTAAGTATTATATGTTTGCAATCCGTATTTTTATACCAAAATTTTCAAATTGAAATGTATTATACACGTTCAATAACCATATCCGAACTATTAGGGGTGTTCAACAGTCGGTCTGTCAGATTTTTAGAGGAAAACGAGACCAGACCGAAAATTACGATCCTCCTATACGGAGGACCAAACCGACTAAAACACTACAAAAAATTCGAACTGACCAGACCGAACTTCAACGGTCGGTTCAGATGGATTTTACGGTTTAAGTACGCATTTTATACGCATGATAAATACACATAATTTTCAGATTAAAAATTTAATACACGGTTAATACATTAAACGTATTATACATGTGATAAATACGCCTTATTTCAAGACATGTTTTAATAGCACACACATGTGGACGATTACTTCATCATGAGGAGGCACATGTAGTACTTTTATAACTCATTGTCACATTATCTCTCTATTTTCTTTTCGATATGGGAATGGAGAAAAGTCACTTTTTACTTGACAAAATCACTTTATACACACACACACACACATATATATATATATTATACGGTCGGTTTAGTCGGTCCAGTCCAAAATTGGTTGAAATTCTGCACCGAACCGAAAGTTCAGTTCTCTCTAAAAGGAGGACCGAACCGACCAAATATGAGAAAAAACTATCCATACCGATCAACTTCGGTCCGGTCCGAACAGTTTTTGAACACCCCTACGAACTATTACGTATTACGTATCATTGACCGAATTTCGAATGTTTGACCATTTAATATTCGTGTTATACTTGCAGAATAATACTATATATTTTTTACATCCACGGATTAACTAACTATGGACGGACTCATTAGAGAAGAAAGGGAAAAGATGTGTGATTGCATCTCTAAAATCTTATTATTTATAGGTAAATATTTCTTAATTATCAATTAAGTCATTAAGATTTATTAAACAATCTTTAATTCTATGAGTAATAAATGCTAATAGGCATCTTCAATGCCATAGCGTCCCTTGATTTTTTTTTTCTAAACGGCCACAATAAATATATATATAATTCACACTCCACATTCCCTTCATGTTTTTCAAGTAAATCGTTTGAAAAAAAAAATTAATTGTGTAACGCTTGTTTTTAACACATATATTCACAATCCTTCAACTCTTTCTTACACCCATAAAGTTTTTTTAATGTATAATAACTTTTGGAGCATTACACATCTTGCAAGTCTTTTCATTTCTCCAAGTCATTTTCATGCTTTCAATTCTTTTAATTTCACCAAATCCTTTCATTTATCATAATATAACTAATTATTCTATTAAATATATTAAATAATTTTTTATATATAAATGTATATTATTATTAGTTACTAATCGACATGTGACCTAATANTAAGATGCAAGAATTGAACACAAAAATAAAAAATTGTATTGAGGTGCAAGATTAAAAACTTACACAAACAATATTTATTGGCAACAATTAAATAGTACTTCCGCTCACTATTTAACGTTGAAGAAAAAGAAGAAATATTTACAAAAGATGAGAAGAAGAAGAGGCTTCGTTTCACAAAAAAAGTTTTGCTCTTAAGTAGTCAAGAGTTGAAAACCAGTTCTGAGGAACAAATGGAAGAGGGCTACTTATTTATAGCTAAGTAAATTGGAGTTCACCGAAAATCCATCACTTACCTGAACTATTATATTCTACAAAAGTAAAAATATTTTACATTTATACTTTTGTCTAGTTTTGACTAAGAATAATAAAAAAATATAAATAGTTAAATAATTATTCGACAACTAGTATAATAATTACATAAAGAGACAAATTACAAAGATTCTCTCGATAATTGTTATTTCAATTTTCGTGTCTTCATAATTGCTCTGAAATGATTATCGTCATTGAAAAAGTCATTATGACTAGTGCTATTGACAAATGTTTGCCTTGAAGATCATTATAATCGTTGTATTGTGCTGAGATGTCACCATAATACATCTTCAAAATTACTTTGATTCTTTGATTTTGTTCAAACATTGACATTTTGCCAATGATGAATTTTTCGATTCATTCACTGATTGGTCTGAATTTATTCATCATTATTGATATTGATATTATCAAATGAGTCCTTCAATTGCTGAAGAATAACCTTTCTGGATGTTTAGTAGCTTGATTCTTCGGATGATTTAGAGTCAGATTCGTCATTCCAAAAGGAGAAGCATTTTTCGGACTAATTATTTCTCTAATTTGGACTTTGGCTTTGTGACATTCGATTTACCCTTTGAAGAGGGTTTGGACTTGGGTTTAATTTGTGGAGCTAGGTAAATTGGCTCATTAATCTTTAATGGAGCTTGGATAAAATGATTTTCTAGTCTTATATTGGGATGAACAATCACAAGTTCATAATTGATGGATGCAATAATTTTCTGAATATTCAATTTATCCCACCACTTGACATAGTATTCTTCAGTGAGGATTTCATTTTAAACCGAGTATTGTCATTTTAAAATCCAAAGTATTTTGTATTTGTTTGGAAAATAAAGTATTTGGGGAAATGGGGCCTCAATTGGTGATGGCTTGTAAATCTTTAAAAAAATTGAAACCTTGTTGTAATTCAATTGGAAAAAGCTCTGAGGTAAGATCATGAATGGACCACCATTTTAAGAACCAATTTGGAAAACCAATTTTGAAATTCTTATCGAAATTCATAAACCAAAAGTAAAAAAATTACTATTTTGATGTAGAAAAATCATGTACCATGCATCAATATAGTCAAAATAATTATTGTTTTTATTTAAAAGTATTTTGAAACTTGAAAGATGAATTTCTCAATCCTCCATAGTTATTATCCTAATGATAAAGAAAGAATGATAAATAACCCTTTCCTCAGAATTTTCGAATGGGCTATTTTTTATGGATTTTGTATCTCTGTAGAAACTGAGATTTTTATTGTCTCTAGGGACTTCATGGAGTTTTGGAATGAAATGGGCTTTGGCTATTTGTTATGGAACATTCGGATGAGTAAATGGAGGCTCAATATGAAAGAGATTTTCGCTGTGTATTATTTGAAAATATGAAATTGGTTGGTCAAGTGATTGAGCATTAAAAGATCGAGTATTTGAGAAAGTGTCAAATTATTTAACCAGAGTTGATTGGTAATCGGGTCTGATGAACCCAAATATTGTTGATTGGGTTTGGTTAGGAGTAGACACTACAAGAAATATGGTATTTTGCAAAAGGCAGATAGCCCCATGAAAAGTAATCCATAGAGTTCATGCAGCGCCTGTGACAACCCCACATATTAAAAATCAGTGTTTTTCGCGAGATGCAACGCCTCCTATGAAGACTCCTGTGATATCTTACTTTTTACATAATTTTTTGATTCCTATAGAACGGTGTTTAATAAGATTTTACGACTCCTGTTACTTTTATTCAACATGCCTTTTTAATTCTCATGAATTAATATTCACAGGTATTTTTGTATCCTATTAAATCAGATATCATTAGATTTTTTGAATCTTATTCATATATTTTTTATTATAAATTAGGGAAAATAGCAGGAAAATGCAGGTTTCGGAGGTGGAGTTGTAAAAATGGCCAAAAAAATTTTATTTGCAATAATGGCCAAGTATGACCGTCGTAAATAATTTATTAACTTAAATTGCACAGTTGTAAGTATATTATTTACCATATTTTGGCATTTTTGCAATACAAAAATTTTCTAAACATTTTTGCAACTTAAGCTGGAAATGGGTCATTTTTACGATTCTCTCTATAAATTATACCTCTTATAAAGAGATTTTCCTGATATTTTATAAATATTATTTTTTTACAATCAATTTATATGCACATGTTTACGCACATGAACATATATCTATTTTTTTGTGCGACAATGAACTGTTAGCAGCAATAAAACTGCAGTAATAATTATTAAAATTTGTGCTAATAATGATAGAAGTAATACACTTTTTAGTGTCCATCCAACAGGTTTCAAAATCTATAATTACATGCTGACCCAGAATGTAGCAAGATTTTACTTGATTTCAATTTAGATATCATAAAATAAACAAAAAGAGCCCGCATGAGGGATACACAATCGGCAAAAGCAATATATTGAGGAGTATGACTGGGTTTTCAAACAAGGAAATCTCATCATATGACTTCTCACCATAAATAAAATGCAGAACAGATATCTTACCATGACTGAGAGAACTTGGGATAGAAATAGCTGAAAGAATGAACAGCCTAAACTACTGAAAGAAAGATTTGGCACACTTTAAATTAACATTTTTTCCTTTTAAACTTTTGCGTGGCTTGTGTTAGAAATATACACTTTCTGGTTCAAAAAGAATAATAAGCTAAGTTTGCCTCAGAAATTAATCTACTGTTTATGTCACACAAACCTATCCCTACTAACTTGTGAGTGTCTCCTGCAGCTACCTATTTTGTAGAACATTAAACTCCTTCAGCAATTGGTCCGGCAGCGCTATTACCTCCTGAAAATGCATTCGTATCAGCTAGTATATTTCAGTATATTTATCCATTTTCATGGCAATACCACGAACTTGACAAGCTTTGTAAGGAGCAAAACTAATATGAGAAGGAGAAGGACCTAGCTTGTTTGGTCCTGAAAAGGAAACATTTATCTCTTGTGTTGTTTATGATAATGACAAAACCAAACAGCTTAAAAGCAGTGGGTTTCACAATGTACAGATACTCGTTTTCAGATTTTACAGATAAGAATGAACATTCAAGAGATCACTGTAATCGTGTTCAGCCAATTTTGAAAACGTCGCTATATTCATCATTTTATATGAATGAATTGAATAACTAAGAATAAAAAAGTGGAAGTTATAGGATGCAGTTGCTTATTTATCATGTATCCTCAAAATATATCAAAACATGCACTCTTATCTTAAGCTATAATATAATAATTAGTTTATCTTAATCAATATTACAAATGCAAAGCACTACAGAGAATAGAAGGGGGAAGTCGGGGCAAGTCAGGAAAGAAGCTTACTCAACTTTCCAGAAACTGCAGATTCTCTTGAACAAACATAAGCAATAAGAGGAGCTAAAAATAAGTAAATACCGTAACGACCGATCCAGAGCGGAAGCCGTTCTTCAGCAATATCTCTTCCACACCATGCACCTCTGCTCTTCTCCAAAAGTAAAGCCAGCCTGCAAATATAGCCTGGATTATCATTAGCAATTTTTGTGACATGTGAACCACAAAACGCATAAAAAGAATCTCAGTCAAATGCAAGAAACGAAATGAGGAAGAATAATGGAGTTGGAGTATCTCAATTGGAGTACTCACAAATAATTTGGAGTTTAATATATATCATGAATTGCACCAGGCCTGATATAGCCTATTCAGTAGAAAGGTTGGCAAGATATGCGAGTAATCCTGGACATGATCATTGGAGTGCATTGATAAGAGTACTAAGGTACTTAAAATTTACTATGAAGTATGGACTGCACGACTCAACCTATCCACCGGTGCTAGAAGGATTTAGTGATGCTAATTAGATATCAGACAGTTTAGAGACTAAATCTACTAGTGGATATATTTTTACCCTAGGTGGTGGAGCTATCTCATGGAGGTCTACTAAGCAGACCTGTATAGCTCGTTCAACTATGGAATCAGAATTCATAGCTTTGGACAAGGCTTGTGAAGAAGCATAATGGCTCAGGAATTTCTTGGAAGATATTCCGGTGTGGCTAAAACGAGTATCAGCAATATATGTCCACTGTGACAATATGGCTACAACCTTTAGAGCAAAAAATAATGTGTATAATGGTAAATCTAGGCATATCAGACGAAGACAAAATATCATTAAGTAGTTTCTCTCCAATGAAGTGATTTCCTTAGACTTTATAAGGTCAAAGGAGAATCTTGCTGATCCTTTGACTAAAGGTTTGTCTAGGGAATAAATAAAACAAACATCGAGGGGAATTAGCTTAAAGCCTATTCAATGAATCATTCAGGTGGTAACCTAACCTAGTTGACTGGAGATCCCAAGATTTAGGTTCAATAGACAAACTGACAGGAATGATTCACGGAACACACAACGAAACTTTGTTTCTTCCCATTTCTATGATGTAATGAAAGTGTGTTGTCTGTCAACGATAAAAATGTATACTTAGTATTTAATGATGTTTATATCTTGCTTACAAGAGGAGTATAGACAGAATACTCTTAATCATCATCACTCATGTGAGAGTAGAAGTGGGATCGCTTCTATAAGAGGTCTGAATGGCTTAACCTCTCTAAAGCTCTCATGAACTCGGGATATGTTCAGGACCAAAATGAACAAAATTATATGAACTCAGATGTATTAAGATGAGATATGTGTGAAATTTGTTGTCTGGGTTTATCTCAGAGGAAGTTCAGTTCAAGAACGTAGTTTACTATTCTTCAGAATAAATCCGATAAATTTTTACTACGGAAGGTTCAAGTCCAAAAGACACATCTCCTGATGCATATCTCATTTTCTCTCTCTCATGTTGTTGTCTAGCTAGGACACATTTCATTCATGTGGGGGATTTTTGAAGATAATAAAGGATAGAGAAGTCAAAGGAAAGAAATAAAAGAAAAAGTGTGGATGAGAGTGCATGATGTGAAATAGAGCGGGATTTAGATCCACATTGGAAACTCAAGGAAAAGATGTTGAGTTTATAAATTCAACTCTCATGCCTTGGGGTTAGCCCCAAGAGGCACCCCACATTTTGTGGGGAAGGGAGGACCTAGATGGCATATGGTCCTCCCCTCACACACGCACCACCGCCGTCACCGTCTGTCCAGCCGGCTCGGCTCGGTTCGGTCCGGTCCGGTCCGGATCAAAAAATTATTTTCTGGACAAAATTTATTTTGATTATTTATTTGGAGATGAAGGATTGGAGCTTTGAATTTGTCAAAGCTAACAAATATCTCCATAGAATATGTGCTGGATTATCTGTAGAAGATAATTAGAAAATTAATTATCTTCATTATCCTTATTTTCGTGCATGATCTTATCAGCACTAACCAACCTTTTTTACTTGCTCCCCAAACTGTACAGATAATTCTGAAAGAGTCTGAGTAATTGGTTGCTATACTCAGGCTTAGATCGTTGTATCCTGCAGAGTCGATTCATCGTAGTATCCAAGCACCCTGTGGAGGACGATTATTGTCCTTAGGACATTGCTCACGAGCAATCCTCGATCTTCATCTAATTCTGCTTTAATAATTACAATTTCAGTTGTCTTTGTTTTCTATTTATTTCCGTATTTTCCGTATAGAAGTCCTGATAATTTTCATTGCCATCGTTTATGTTGCGTTTAAGTTGTATTCGTTCTATTTCATTGTATTGTTGGTTTATGAAAATGTCTTGTTCCATCACTACGAACAACAAATAAGGTTGGGTACTCTGTAAAGCTTACACGACCATTTTACTCCATCCCCTATCTTTCTCTCTGTTAATATTATGCCATTCGGATTTTTGAGATTTTTTCCACTTTTTTCCACTTGCTTTCTTTCTACCCTTATCGTCTTTCATCCCGGGACAAGTGGGTGTGAATATTTTCTCAAATCCATCTCGAAACATTGACATATTGGATTAAAAAGTGGTAAAACTCTCTTAATTTGTAGAAAATTGGGTTCATTTAATCTCGTTTGACAAATTTGTGGTATCTCTCGCATGCTTTCAGCTTCAAAGTTTAAAGATGGTATTTATATGTTCATTGTGTTAGTAATTTTGGTTTTTAGCTATATATTGCTCTCAGTCTTACATTGTTTTTCTTCTGGCTTAGAAATTGCTTTTGGTTTCAGCCAAGTGATGCATTCTCAGTTCGCTTTACTTGAATTCCAAGAATAACATCTACTTGACCTAAGTCTTTCATGTCAAATTTAGAATTCCACATCTTCTTAGTAGAAGATATTATATCTTTATTCAATCCCACTATAAGCATGTCTCTACATATAAACATACTATGATGAATTTATCATTAGTACTTTTAATGTAGACACATTTATCACACTCATTATCTTAAATCCATTAGATAACATTGTGTGATCAAACTTCTCGTGCCATTGCTTTGGCGTTTGTTTTAATCCATAAAGAGATTTAACAAGTTTACAGACCTTTCGTTCTTGGCTTTTAACCATGAACCCTTCAAGTTGCTCAATGTAGTTACTACGTCCAATTCTCCATTTAAGAAAGCAGTCTTTACATCCATTTGGTGAATTTCTAAAGTATACAAAGCTGCTAGTGCAATCAGCATCCTGATAGATGTGGTTCTTGTCATTGGAGAATAGGAATATCAAAAAAGTCTATACATTTCTTCTGTCGGTATCATTTAGCTACCAACCGAGCTTTGTACTTTTCAAAAGTACAATCAGCTCTCAGCTTTCTTTTGAAGATCCATTTACAGCCTATTGGTTTATTCCTAGGAGGAGATCTACCAACATCCATGTGTTATTTTGCATAATGGATTCTATCTCATTATCGACTGCTTGCTTCCAAAAAAGAGCCTCAGGGTTGGACATTGCCTTCTTATAGGTTTGAGATTCGACCTCCATCAGGTATGTTACAAACTCTAGACCAAATGAGATACTCGTTTTAGCTCTTTTACTTATGCTAAGCTCAGGTTCAGATTCTTCATCAATCTGAGCTCTAGAAGAACTTTCTTCTAAACCTCGTTTGGCAGTTTGATTGTATCTTCCTCCCTTAAATGGAAACACATTCTCAACGAATTCAGCATTGACAGACTCCATAATAGGGTCGGTACTTATGTCAGAAATCTCTGACCTAATAATCAAAAATCTATATGCAGCACTATTTAATGCATATCCAATGAAAACACAGTCTATCGTCTTAAGTCCAAGCTTTACTCTTTTTGGCAACAGTACTTGTACCTTTGCGAGACACCCCCACACTTTTAAGATTTTATAGGAAGGTAACTTCCCTTTCCACTCTTCATAAAGAGACTTGTTGGTCTTTATATGTGGAATCATGTTAAGTATGGTGTTTGCTGTAATCCAGAAATGTTTAACATACACTTCACCATATTTTTCAGAGTTCTATTCTTCCTTTCAGCCACCTCATTCTGTTGAGGAGTGTAAGGTGCAGTAGTCTAATGCACAATTCCATGATGAACACAGAATTCAGACAGCATAGTGGAGTCATACTCTCCACCTCGGTAAGATCTAAGCACTTTGATATTTTTACCAAGTTGATTTTCAACTTTAGACTTGTATGTCTTAAACATATCCAAAGTCTCATCCTTTGAATGAAGCATATATACATAGAAATATTTACTGAAATTATCAATAAATGTAACAAAGTATTTTGTACCTCCCCTACTAGATGTTAATTTGAAATCATATAAATCGTTATGTATCATATCAATTAAGACATTTGTTCTTTCTACATATTTAAATGATTTACTTGCAAATTTAGATTTTAGGCATATTACACATCTATTTCCTTTTTCTAGAATAAAACTAGGCAAACGTTCTAAATTAATCATTCGTTGTAAGGATAAAAAATTAACATGTCCTAATCTAGCATGCCAAATTTTAGATAGTTCAGCGATATAAATAAACGAAGTAGAATTATTATTAATAATAGCAGGAGTTACAGAACACACATTAAGTTTAAAAAGACCATCAGAACTATAACCCTTCCCAACAAACATCTCTCTCTTAGTCAGAATAAACTTGCCAGCATCAAAGACAAGCTTAAAATCCACTCTTACATAAAAGAGATCCTGAAACCAAATTCCTACGAATTTCAGGCACATGCAAGACGTTCAAGAGAGTGAGTTGTTTTCCAGATGTGAACTTCAGTACAACCTTTCCCTTTCCCTTAACAACAGCTTCTGAGGCGTTCCCCATATAAAGAACTTCATCCTTTTCAACCTCTCTATATGTTGAAAAACATTTCGGTCACTGCACACATGCTTCGTCGCACCAGTGTCGACCCACCATTCCTTGGTGTCAGCGACCACACAGGTCTCAGAAATCATAGCACAAAGATCATCTATCTCCATCATATTTGCTTTATTCCTTTTCCCATTGATATGGGGTTGGTTACTATCGTTCTGACCTTTCCTAAAATAGTAGTCATTTGCCTTGTGTACGGCTTTACTACACACCTAGCAACTTCCATTAATACGTTTCTCTGAGTTACCTTTCTGAGCACTGCTCGACAGTGTCTTCCTTTTCTTGCTCGGTTGATTGGATTTGTTTCCTTCCACCAAGTTAACTTTCATTCTGTAGGTTGCCCATATTGCTTTCTTTTCATTTTTCCGGTTGTCCTCCTCTATGCTCAGCCAAACAATCAGATCCTCCATGCTAAGCTCCTTACGCTTGTGCTTTAGATAATTCTTGAAGTCCTTCCACGACAGTGGCAACTTCTCAATGATGGATGCAACTCGGAATGGTTCATTCACGATCATCCCCTCGACCTTCATGTTGTTGAAGATGATTTGTAACTCCTCCACTTAATTGATCATCATGTTCTTATCATCCATCTCGTATTTCAGGAATTTCCGGACGATAAACTTCTTCGTCCCGATATCCTCAGTTTTATATTTCTTCTCCAAGGCCTGCCATAGCTCCTTTTCCATCTTGAACGACGCGTAGATGTTGTAGAGGTGTCTACCCAGCCGTTCAAGATATAGTTTCGACAAAGGAAGTTTGAATGAATCCAGGCTTCTCGTTTCGATGTAAGCTTCTTTGATTGTCCTTCATTCGGTGCAGGAGGAATATCGTCTGTCAGTAGATGTACTAGATTAACAGTGGTCAGATAGAAGACCATCTTCTGTTGCCATTGTTTGAAGTCGTCTCCCTTGAACTTCTCAGGTCTCTTAGTGTGCAAATTCTTGATTCCAACAGATTGTTCCATAATTATTGTCTTTAGATTGTTGTTCGTAGTAATGGAACAAGATGCTTTCATAACCAAACCGAACCGAACCGAGTCGGCCGAACGGACCGCGGCTACGGCGGTGGCGTGTGTGTGAGGGGAGGACCATGTGCCATCTAGGTCCTCCCTTCCCCACAAAATGTGGGGTGCCCCTTGGGGCTAACCCCAAGGCGCGAGAGTTGGGTTTATGAACCCAACATCATTTTCTTGAGTTTCCAATGTAGGACTAAATCCCGCTCTATTTCACATCACACACTTTCATTCACACTTTTTCTTTTATTTATTTCCTTTGACTTCTCTTTCCTTTATTATCTCCAACATTATCGCCATGCATCTCCACGACAGGAAGCTTGGAGCATCTAGTTTGTACATCCACAAAATTTACTCTGTTGTTGCTTACCTCCTACCAGCCACAAAATTTGAATCGAACGATTGCCTTGACAGACTTCACTGAAAATGATGATTTGAGGATCCATAGGGACATCTCCAAGTCTCCAGATCTAGAGATCTTGAAGTTTCTCCGAGCTTGAGCACTGAAAATGATAGAACGGAAGAGAAGAAGGCTGATAGAATAGAAGAGAAGAGGCCTCTTCACAAAAGTTTCTATTCACAAAAATTCTTCAACCTCACAAACCCCTTCTCGTTCTTTGTTTTTGAATAGAGAGAGATAGAAGCTAATCGAGAGAGAAACTAATGGACACATCTCTAGTCTACTCTCTCTCTCTCTTCTTCAAAGAAGGTCAAGCCCTAAGTTGTGGGTTTGGATATTTAGAGGGAGAAGTTATGAAAGAGAGAGAAGATAAATCCCCGTTGCCAACTTGAGTTGTTGAGGTTGAAGATTGAGAGCCTCCGAAGGAGAATCGTAAAGGAGAAAGGGAAATCGCAGGCTTCTGTGAAATGCCTATTGTATTTCAAGATAAGAAAATCGCAGTGTACCAAATTTTTTTAAGTCCCGCTCGCTTAACGTTTTTTCATAAATAAGTCCCGCTTAACTCGTTTTCGTACAGTTCAAAAAACCAAAACTTATTTTCGTACTCCTGCTTTTTCTTACGTTTTAACAGGAATATTTTTATAAGATTCACAAAAACTCTAGTTATTTTGAGTATATTACAAGAGGAGACTATGAACCTTGTATTAAAAACTTGTAGAATATCATATATTGTTGTAGTGAGAAGACTCCTCTTTAATTTGGGCCTTAAGGACCAATTGTTGAGTCGAAGAATCTTCTATCATTCTTCACACGATTTCTTAAAATGATACTGATTCCTTTTATTACCAAAAATTCTTTGATTGTTAGAAATTTAATTTTAAACTTTCTTGTCCTAAAACGTTCACAGTTGAAATCTTTCTGTTATCATAACAGATTTCATTATCCTTGTGAAAACCTATTTTTTCACTTTTTTCATATCATTGAAGTCATGCTTCAACCCAACGTCTTCTTAAATTTTATCCAATTTATAAATCTAGTCATTTCTTGGATATTTAAATCCACTATGACCATAATTAATGGATGTGGAGCAAAAAAACGGTGTTCTACCATTGAGCTTCTTGATTTAAAAAAAATTGATTGAGTATTCTAGGTTCTACCTTTTCGTATTCTTGTATACTAGAATTCTCAAATTCCTCCATTGTAGAATCTTGAAATGGTTTCCTGCAAAAGATTACAAATATGGAAGTCAGGAATCTAATTATTAATGCATTAAATATCAAAATTGCTAGAAATAAATTATTGCCTAGCAAAACTTTGTTTGGAAGGAACTTCAAAACATGTTTTGCATTTTTGTAAAAAATAAATAAAGCAAATTGTATGCTTTGATTAATTACCTTAATAATGGAATAAATTTCAAGTCCTGAAAATCTATTATCATATTGAAATAATTTGATTTTTTTTTGTAAGGATAACTAAATTATTTTATTTTATTATCTTGGTAAATAATTTAAAATGTTTCCAGTATTTTTTAGAGGAAATATTACTAATTTAAACAATCAAGATATTCAACCAATATTGCTTACTAAGAATGCAGTAAATTAAGAAATCAGTAAATTGATTAAAGAGTTTAATCATTATATTCTGAAATTTACTTGGAGCAAATCTAAGATCAAATGACATTATTTTTCATTTATAATGATCAAATATAATCTTGTATTTATCAATCTTATTTATCTGGATTTGTCAAAATGCAGATTTTATGCCAAATTTAGAGGATGCATCAGCATTTCTAAGTTTATTGATTAGATCCCTTCCGTTTGATATTGAATATTTTATCCACTTCAAAACATCTTTAAAGGGCTTACAATTAATCATTAAACAAGAAACTCCTCTTTCAAAGATTTTTATCTGATTTTGAAGAGCAAGATTTTGAAGTTATTCTTCAATTATTTTGGATTTCATTTCTTCTTATAGAGAACCCAGTTGTCGTTCTTTACAAGAGATTAATTTTATGAATTTGAAAACAGAATTTTATTTTAGAGTTTTCAATTTCTCATTGTGAGAAGTGAGAAATTTGAATTTAATAGGTTCATCAATGAGATAAGTAATTATCCCGTCATGCTCTGTGGTAAAAGGATACAACAGATAAATAAATGGCAAACCTAAAATTATCAGTCATATTATTTACTAAGACAAACTATGTTTTGAAGCATACATTGTCTTGACAAATATGGATTTTAGGAATTTCATAATTAAAATGCAATTTATTACCATTGGCAGAAGATAATGATTCTTTCATCTTCTTGAAGTACTTAGTAGGAACTAGTTCTTCCTGCATATAATTTAAACTGCTCCTGAATCAACAAGAGCCATTGTAGTGAAATCCAAATCTTGAATTATAATTTTGATCATTATGTGTCATTTCTTTATTTTGATATGATTAAGAATTTGGATGAAGTTATCATCATTTGTATTATTGATAATAAGTTCTTCAACCTCATTATCAGAAATTGAGTTTACTCATATCTCCTAGTTCACTAAATTCAAGATTTTTAATTTAACATTTTATTTTTAAAAGGTTTAATTCTTTTGAGTTAGAATTTTTTTAATTTTTTTATTTCAATTTTAATATTTTTAATTTATTTCTTAAGTTTCTGTAAGATAACTTCCTTCTCCTTTCCTTTAACCTTATTGAATTTCTCAAGGGTTTGTGAAAGGCATGCAGTATTGTTATTATTAGACTTACAATTTTCTTTCTTCTGAACTACTTTCTTAAGTATTTTCAGATATTCTTGTTTTAATTCTGGATTTTCAATTTTGCTAATTAAATCTTACAAGAGGTTTTCTTGTTCCTCATTTTTGTTTAAGACATTAATATTTTGACATTAACTATACTCACACCCCATTAAGATGTTAGAAGAATCACTTTCAGAACTTAAGGATTCAGATTCAGAGGATTCAGGAGATTCAAATTCTCATAAATCTTCACTATCACTTTCATAATAATCTATTGTTTCTATGATTCTAAACAATTCTTATTTATCTTCTTCAGAAATTTTTAACTGATTAATTTTATTTTTAACTTGAAAAGTGTTAGAAAAATGATCATTCTGGTCACATTTAAAACACTTAATTTAACTTTTGTCAAATCTTTTATTGGGTTTTTTCTAGAACGATTTTTATTCTTAGAGAAACGTTTATCAAAATATTTATTTTTAGAAAAGCATTTACCAAAACTTTTATTTTTGTGGTAAATTTTCCTATAAGGCTTATGGGTCCTCCTATGGCTTAAATGAGAATTTTTCTTATTCTTTGGGAAGGAGCAATAGCGGGTAAACCATATTACTCACAAAAATTATCTAATTCACATTTGGCAGTTTTATTTTATTTTTTTATTTGTTTATTGATTTTCATATCAATACACATTTTTAAATATTCTTTTTGTATTGTAGTAATTATTATACCATAGTTAAGACTATTATAGTCTATATTTTCTTGGTCATTACTAAGGATTATTCTAATTTTGTGTGTGAATAGATTGGGTAGTCCATTAATGATTTTTTTTTTCCAAAAAGGTTGATTGTTATCATCCCTTGTCATTACTCTGGACAAAAATATATTTTTGTACCAGTCAAAATCATTTAAGGTTGGACACTTAAGATTGGTTGATTGATCATGGATACGCATAGTGATATTACTTAGCGTTCCAATGAAATGTTCAATTATTGTGTAAAGAAGTGTATGGATGGTATCATGCATTGTTTCCTTATCTACACCAATAATTGGGGTTCCTTCAACATTAATCTTAACTGCCGAAATGATGAAATTTTTGGATTCTTCTACGAGATGTTTCTTTCACCAGGAATGAAGTATTCCTGTGAATCATGTGACTAAGAGTTTTATTACCTTGGTATGAGGCAGATTGTGAGTGGTGATGCAGTTGTTGGCCACCATTCCATGTATTGTAATTTATTGAGAACTTTCTATTCAGAAAGTCTAACAATATTCCATTCGTACAATTTCTCTATAGATACAGAGAATTGATGAACGAAAGAGGATTCATTGATTTGTATAACTCGTGGCATAGGTTTTTATGCCATTTTATTTCTAATTAACTTATTTCTAAACTTTTAAATGTATCTTCAATTTTGTTAACTTTTGAAGATTTATGGACTGTGGATGATTCATAGGACGATTTTGTCCTATGGCTATCTGACTCAGAACTACTGTATTAGTTAATAACTTTAACAGAAGATGATTCTACAGATTTATTTTTCAATTCTTGAAGCATTTTATCAATAATTTTATTAATGGGAACAATATTCAAAGTGGTTTTATCTTAAAGATTTTTCTTTCAGGGCTTCATTAATTTTAGGTTCATGATAATCATCAACCTTGTTCTCAATTTTGTCTAAGTGTTTACCTATTGTAATTCGATTTTGATTGGTGTAATTGAGTTGTTTAACTACTTTTTTATTTGATTCTTCTTCCTTTTCAATCTTGAAAGGAGAAGCAGTTATTAAAGAATTTTTATGATTAATCATAATTTTCTCAGGAGGAAGATGGGCATACACTACACTGGAGTCTTCCTTGACCCATTTATATTTTGAAATTACTTTGATATTATTTTTCATAAATATCATCGATATAATCAAGGAAAAATATATCAACTTTAAATTCTTGCATGAATGCCTTCCATTCTGCAAGTATGATTCTTCTTTGGTCCATATTATATTTTTCTCTGAACTTATTACGACTGTCAAGATTGGCTAGGTAATCATTATGTTGGGTTAGACCTTCCCAATCTAGTTTACATTCTTGACTCAGGGTACCTATATTTAGGACAGAGAGTTGAGGATTAAAAGGATGAAGGTTTCCTCGAAAATCCATTTAAGTGGATGCTTCAACTTCATCAAATTAATCAGACATATTATCAAAGACTGACTGACTAACTTGAAAACTTGTGGCTATGCTTTTAAGTCTTAAATTTTTATTTTTTAATTTTTTTAGTTCTTGTTCCAATTTTTGAATTGATCTTGATCATTATTAATGAATGATCTAGAAAAAAAATTTCTAGGGGTACTAGACTGGCTATACTCCTTAATTTATGGACTAGAAATAGAAGTTTAGAAATTAATTTTACAGAACCATCTATGTACTGCTAGATGTAATCTACGTCTTCAATTGATCTTTGAATTGGAGTAAGTTGACTTTCATTGGTTAAAAACCAATTTGAGGGCAAAGTAATATCACACCACCTAATTGTTTTAGGAACTCTAATATTAGCATTACTTTGACTAGATTGGATCAATAGGGGTTGGGTGCTTTCTAGGACTTGGTAACCAGTAGTTTTAATATTTAAAGTTATGCTATGGAGGGTCCCACTCCAATATCCGCTTTGATTCATGCAGCTACTATGGTAAAGATTTTAGAACATGAAGGTCTATTAAGCTAACAAAAAAATCTGAAAAACAATCAAAATGGATTGGACCATAATAAAGTGATGATTCAATTAATCCTAAAATACTATTATTAAAGTTTGTAAGTCTTACATATTACAAGGCTAATAAGACATAGGTATTTAGGCCTCTCCTTGTGAGTGGTTTGACTCTAATCTGGACAACCAAATTTTAGAGGAAATTATATTCTTCCTCAATGTGATACTTAATCGCATTGGGGGAAAGTTATTAACAAGTTTCATACTCTTTCCCAATAGCATATATTTTTTTCAATTGTTTTAACATGATGCTGAGGCTTGAAGGAAGCAACGGACCATGTTGATTTGTAAATATTTTTATTAGGAATTTTGGGTATATTCCATACCTTATAATCTACTTAACCATCTGCTAATTCAAAATGCTCTTCATTTATTATCTCAGGTATTAAAGTTATTGTAGACCTATTACTACTAGAAGAATTACTTCTAAATAATCTACTCATTGCTCAAATAACTAAATTATTCTTATGATTGAAAATTTCATACTGCATTTTGATCAGCAATCTGTTATAACTTCTACAACCTCCTACCAGGTCGACTCTTCCCACTTTACTCCTACAACCACCCTACCCTCGGGATTCACGTATCTAAGAGGTCTTATTGTGGTGCCTGATGCTAACCAAATAGAAACTGATACGTCAGATTCACAGATATATAATCAAAGATTACAGAGAAATAATGAAGCATAAAAATAACTAGTCACTTAGACGGAGACTGAGATTAAATAAAAATAATTATTCAGGTAAGCAATAACCACTCATAACAGGCGGTGAATGGATTAATTATGTAGATAATTTAAGTAAACAATAATTACCCCCACCAAGTTTTGGCTCTGATACGAAAAGATGCGAAATCAAGTATAATTTAGAGCAATTAGAGAGGGGGTATTAATATCAGTAAAACTGTATTAATATCAATAAGATGTGAAATCAAGTATAATTTAGAGCAATTAGAGGGGGTATTAATATCCAAGAATTGGACACAAAAGCATTAAAAACTATATTAAGGTGTACGATTAAAAACTTACATGAACAGTGAAATTATTGGTAATAATTAAATAATGCTCCTGCTCACAATTTAACGTTGAAAAAAAAGAACGATTTACAGATGAGGGAGGAAGAAAGCTTTGTTTTAAAAACCAGTTTTGCTTTCAAATAGTTAAGAGTTGAAAACAAGTTCTGAGGAACAAATGGGAGAGAGATACCTATTTATAGCAAGAAAAATGGAGTTCACCGGGAACCCATCAAACGTGAAAATATTTTACATTTCTACTTTTGTTTACTTTTGACTAAACAATAGTAAAAATCATAAATAGTTTCCAATTATTTGACAACTAGTATAATTATTATAGAAAACGATAAATTACAAAGATTCCTCAATAATTATAATCTTGGATTCTTGCGTCTTCATCATTGTGTCTTGAAAAATGTCATTGTGACTATTGTTGCTTTATTTCGGTAGAGCCACTATTGTTGTTCCTTGATAATTGCTATCTTGGATTTTAGTGTCTTCATTACTATTATCTTGAAAGCCATTGTGACTTTTGTAGAGTGATTGTTGGGTATCATTATAATCATTTTATTAGAGAACTATTATGATATATTATTGAACTTCTTGATATTGGCATTTTGCCAAAAGGGAAAAAATATTTATTTTTTCAATTTATTCATCGTTGCTTAAATCGATATTGTCAAATGGATCTTATGAATCCTAGAATACATCACAGGCTCATTGTGTAAGACGTACCCTTTCAAACTCTTTTTATTCATCAATTGCTGAGGAAAAGTTTTGGATAATTGGCCTTTTTGGAATTTTGGTTTGATTAGGTGATTTGACTTAACTAATAATTCAGAGTCAGTCATTATTGTCTTCCAGGAGGAGAAGCAATTTTTGGATTACCATCTGGTTTGATTTGGTCTTTGGCTTTATGGCCTTGGATTTACCCTTTGAAGAGGGTTTGGATTCAGATTTTGATTTGAGTTTGGATTCTCTGGATGATTTAGATTAAGGTTCTAGGTTAATGAGCTTATTAATTTTTAATGGAGCCTGCGTAAAAGGGTTAGCGAATTTTAGGCTAGGATGACCTTTTGCAAATTCTTGGTTGATTGATGTGATTATTTTTTGGGTATTGAATTTTTCTCACCACTTCACATAATATTGTTCGGTGAAGATTCCATCCTCGATTGAGTATTGCCATTTTAGTATCCATGGTATTTCCATTTTAGTATCCATGGTATTTTATATTTAATTGGAAAATAGAGTATTTGGGGAAAAGAAGCCTCAATTGGTGAGGGCTTATGAACCTTTAAAAATAAATTGAATCTCTGCTGCAAACCAATTAGAAAAGGTTCTAAGACATAACCATGAATGGACCACCATTTTAAGAACCAGTTTAGAAAATTAGTTTTAAAATTCTTATCGAAATTTAGAAACCAATAGTGAGAAAAGTCACTATTTTGATGCAGGAAAATTGCGTGTCATGCATCAATATAGTTAAAATAGTTGTATTGTTCTTTATTTAAAAGATTTTTTAGACCCGAAGGATGGGCTATTCATTTCTCTATGGTTATAATTTTGAGAATATAGAAGGAATGATAGAGGATCCTTCCTTCTATATTTCTTATTAGGCTGATGTTAATAGATTTGGTTTCTAAGAGAATGTCTCTATAGAAACTAAGATTTTTGTCTTTGTGGCTAGGGACAAAGTGAAATTCGGGAAGGAAATGAGCTCTTGCTATTCAGCAGGTTCCTTTAAATGAGCGAATTAGGACTCAATATAAAAGATATTTTTACTAGGTGTTTTGTGAGTGTAAGAGGATGATTTTTTATATTTTGTGATTGGTTGATTGACCAGCTGGGCATCGAAAGGCTGGTTAATAGTAAATGAGTCAAATTAGATGACCAAGGCTGTTTGGTAATTGGGCCTGATGGATCCAATAATGGTTAATTGTTTAGGAGTGGAAGACTCCTCTTTAATTTGGGCCTTGAGAGCCAATTGCGGAATCAAAGATTCTCCTTTGGTTCCATGGTTTGAGGCCTGGGGCCTAGACCTCATCTTGTCTACCCTGCAAAATCTCACTGGTAAAGAAGTTAGGAACTAAATTATTAATACATTGAATGAATTCAATATTGAAATCAAATATACTGAGAATGGATTGCCATCGAGCAAAATTTTGTTTGGAGATTTACAATCAATTCTTAAAATGAATTTTTTATTAATAAGTCATCCTGAAATTTTTGTATTTACAGAACAACCAATAAGATTTCTTTCTTAATTGTACTATAATTGACTTGGGATTGGGTCCAAGTTCCAGACATGAACCTAACTATTTGTTCAGGTAATTTTGGAGAGACCTTTTGTAATAAGATACCTCTGCAACTAAGTTTAGAGGCATCATTTTGGACAATTTTGAAAGAATTATTAGAAGGGATGCCAAGACAAGGAAGTGTCTTAACATGAGCCTTAATTCTTTTGACTAAATCAGGATGGACAGTTGTCCATGGGGATGATTCTTTATAAGTCTGTCAAATAGAGGCTTACAATCAATTCTTAATTTATTGTAAAGGTCAGATATGTAATTTAAAGATCCTAAAAACCTTTCTAACTGTGTTTTATCAAGGATTTCATTAGAAAATTTATTGGTAAATTGTATGACTCTATCAATTGGGTTAATAATAGAATGATGTATTTCAAATCCTAGAAATCTAATCTTGGATTGAAATAATTTGATTTTACTTGCAGAGATAACCAAACTATTCTATTTTATTATCCTAGAAAATGATGCAAGGTGTCTCCAATGTTGATCTATTGTTTTAGAGGAAATGAGAATATCATCAATATAAACAATTGAGAAATCAATAAATTGATTAAAGATCTCATTCATTATGTTTTGAAATTCACTGGGTGCATTACATTACATTCATAATGGCCGAATGGAGTTACAAATGTAGTTTTGTACCTATCATTTTCATTTATCTGGATTTTCCAGAATCCAAATTTCGTGTCAAACTTAGAGAAGATAGCAGCATCTCCAAGTCTGTTGATTAAATCCCTTTTGTTTGGTATTTGATATCTTATCCATTCTAAAATATTGTTAAGGAGCTTATAATATATTACTAAACGTGGAACTACTCGTTCAATTTTACTAGCCTTCTGGACATAAAAGGCCGAGCAAAACCAAGGAGACTTGTTCCTACTAATGATATTTTATTGAGAAGTTATACAATTTCCTTTTTTACAGATTTCAAGCATTTCAGAATTTATCTGAATCGGTCTTACCTTTGTTGGGATGTTCTTCTCATCAAATTCCTTAATGTAAGGTAGGCTGACAGTATGTTGCTTCCTGTGCCAGAAAGCATTAGGAATATCAGAACATAATTCTTTACAGATTCTTTGTTCAAATATTTTGATTTGGTTTTAAAGAGCAGGATTCTGGAGTTGTTCTTCCTTCAACCTTATTAAATTTTAACTCATCCTGCAGAAAACACAATTGTTTTTCTTTGCAAGAAATAAGATTTATGGAATTGAAAATAATTTTTCTTTTAAGATTTTTAACTTTTCATTATGAGGAAAAGAAAGAAATTTGAATTTTATAGGTTTATTCATGACATAGGTGTTTATCTCATCATACTCTATTATAAACGGATATAACAGAAAACTAAATGGTAAATTTAAAATTATTTTATCAGTCATATTTTTAACTAAAATAAATGATATTTTAAATCATACATCATCTTGGTAAATATGAACTTTGAGTATTTCATAATAGATATGCATACAAATATCATTCGTAGAGGACAAGGATTCTCTCTTCTTGAAGTACTTGGTAGGAACTAGTCCTTCCTGCCTATAACTTAACTCTACTCCTAAATCAACTAGAGTCATTGTTGTGAAATCAAAATCTTGAATAATTATCCTGACCATTATATACCATTTTTTTATTTTGACATGATTGAGAATTCAGATAAGGTTATCATTATCCTGATTGTCGATAATAAGTTCTTCAATCTCATTAATAGAAATTAGTCATTTACTAGGTTCACTAGATTCTTGTTTATTAATTGAATTCATTAATTTCAAAAGATTTAACTCTTTTGTTATTTTGGTATTAGAATCTCTTAATTCTCTTATTTCAATTTTAATACTTTTAATTTCCTTCCGAAGTTCCTGTAAGATAACTTTCTTTTCCCTTAACCTTATTGAATTTTTCTAAGGTTTATGAAAGACTTGTAGTATTATTATTATTAGACTTCGATTTTTTTTCTTCTGGATTACTTTTTTAAGTCTTTCCAGATATTCCTATTTTAATTCTGGATTTTTAATTTTACTAATTAAGTCTAACAAGACGTTTTCTTGTTCCTCATTATTGCTTAAGATATTAATTTTTTGACAACAACTATCCCTACACTCCATTGAGATATTAGAAGAATCATTGTCAAAACTTGAGGACTTGGATTCAGAGGATTCAGGAGATTTAAATTCTCCTAAATCTTCAATATCACTTTCATAATAATCTATTATTTCTAAAATTCTAAACAATTCTTATTTATCTTCTTCAAAAAATTTTAACTGATTAATTTTATTTTTAACTTGACAAGTGTTAGAAAAATGATCATTCTGGTCACATTTAAAACACTTAATTTTACTTTTGTCAAATCTTTTATTGAGTTTTATTCTAGAATAATATTTATTCTTAGAGCAACTTTTATCAACATTTTTAATTTTAGAAAAGTATTGATCAAAACTTTTATTTTTATGGTAAATTTTTCTATAAGGTTTATGAGTTCTCCTAGGGCTTAAATGAGAATTTTTCTTATTTCTTTGGGAAAGAGCAATAGTGGGTAAACCATATTGCTCACAAAAATTGTCTAACTCATATTTGGCAGTTTTATTTTCCTTTTTGATTTGTTTATTGATTTTCATATCAATACACATTTTCAACCTTCTATTTGTATTGTAGTAATTATAGTCAATATTTCCTTGGTCTTTACTAAGGATGGTTCTAATTTTATGTGCAAATAGATTGGGTAATCAATTAATAAATTTTTTTTTCCAAAAGGGTTGATTGCTATCATTCCTTGTCATTACTCTGGACAAAAATATATTTTTGTACTAGCCAAAATCATTTAAGGTTGGACACCTAAGATTGGTTAATTGATCATGGATACACATAGTGATATTACTTGACGTTCCAATGAAGTGTTCAATTATTGTGTAAAGAAATGTATTGATGGAATCAGGCATTGTTTTCTGATTTTCACCAATAATTGGGGTTTCTTCAGCATCAATCTTAACTGCTGAGAGGATAGAATTTTAGGATTCTTCTGTGAGATATTTTTTCCAACAAGAATGAAGCATATCTGTAAATCCTGTGACTAAGAGTTTGATATCTCAATATAAGGTAGATTGTGAGTGGTGATGTAGATGTTGGCTACCATTGTCAGATGTTGTAATTTATTGAAAACTTCCTGCTTAGAAAGTCCATCAATATTCCATTCGTACAATTTCTCTACAGATAGAGAAAATTGATTAACGAAAGAAGATTGAGTAATTTGTATATCGGGTGGCATAAGTTTTTTATGCCATTTTCTTTCTAATTTATTTATTTCTTAATTTTTAAATGTCAATATTGTTAATTTTTTAAGATTCATGGACTGTAGATTATTCATATGAGGATTCTGTCCTATGGCTATCTGACTCAGAACTACTATCTTGGGGATGTACAAAAGACCTTTAGGGGCACTTTAATGCGGCTAATGCATTTTATACTCTTGAGCAAGTGTTTGAATGTCACAAGGATTATCAACCCCGGAGCCTAAGCATTGGGGGAGCTTATCAACCTCGAGCTTAGACCCCGGGGAAGCTTATCCACCACGGGGACTAGGCCTCAGGTAAGCTCATCAACCCTAGGGTCTAGGCCTTAGGGAAGCTCATCAACCTTGGGACCTCGACTTCGGGGTAGGTTACCCACCCTGGGGGTTAAATGGAAGTGGCACCATAATGGTTCGCCTCGGCTTCAACCTAACAGCCCTACTTACTTTGGGCTCTTCTACACCCAATCAATGTGAACTCAAAGTATGGACCTCACCGAAACCACCTGGAAATTGGAGGAAGTGGCACCTTAGTGGTTCGTCTTGGCTGCAACCTAGCAGCTCTACTTACTTTAGACTCTTCGACACCCAGTCAAAGTGAACTCAAAGTATGGACTTCGGCTAAACCCCATGGAAATTAGAAGAAGTGGCACCTTAGTGGTTTGCCTCGGCTTCAACCTTGTAGCCTTACTTACTTTGGGCTCTTCAACACCCAGTCAAAGTTAACACAAAGTATGGACGTCAGCCAAACCCCATGGCAATTGGAAGAAGTGGCACCTTAGTGGTTTGCCTAAGCTGCAACCTCGTAGCCCTACTTACTTTGGGCTCTTCGACACCCAGACTAAGTGAACTCAAAGTATAGAACTCAGTCAAACCTCACGACAATAAACGGAAGTCGCACCCCAATGACTCACTTCAGCTGCAATCTAGCAACACTATTTACTTCAAGCTCTTTGACACCCCATAGAAGTGAACTCAAAGCATGTAGCTCGGCTACAACCCAACAACAACCCTACTTACTTCATGCTATTCAATACAAAGTAAAAATGACTGTGTATTAAGCTTCAACTCGAGCTCCAACTATATCTCACACCGAATAGAGGACCCTCTAAAATGCTCTTGCTAAAAAAGATGAGAATAAACTCGTTGACAATTAGAAAAAAGAGAATTAACACAATTTTGCCCATGACAACTTCCAAAGTTTTCATCACACTTCATACTTGGAAGCTGGGGGTAACTATTATACCCATTTATCGGGCACGTATAAAAGACCTTTAAGGGTGCGTTAATGCGGCTAAGGCCTTTTATACTCTTGAATAAGTGTTTGAATGTCACAGAGATTATCAAACCCATAGCCATAGCCTTAGGGAAGCTTATCAACCCCAGGCTTAGACCTCGAGAAATCTTACCCTCCTCGGGGCCTAGGCCTCAGAGAAGCTCATCAACCTGGGGGCCTGGGCATCAGGGAAGCTCATCAATCTCTAGGCCTAGGCCTCGGGGAAGCTTACCCACCCTGGGGCTTAGGCCTCGGGGAAACTCATCAACCCCGAGGGACTAGGCCTCGGGGAAGCTTACCCACCCCGAGGCCTAGACCTCAGGGAAGCTCATCAACCCCGGGGCCTAGGCCTCGGGGAAGCTTACCCGTCCCAAGGCTTAGGCCTTGGGGAAGCTCATCAACCCTTGGGCCTAAGCCTTAGGGAAGCTCATCAACCTCGTGGCCTAGGCCTCAGGGAATCTCATCAACCTTAGAGCCTAGGCCTCGAGGAATCTCATCAACCCCGGGGCCTAGGCCTCGGGGAAGAGTGCCCACCCTGGGGCCTAGTGCTTCAGGGGTGTTTACCCTCCCCAGCGCGAAACGTACCAGGACCCTTAAGGGTTGCAGATGGTACTCATGTGAATCAACTTGTATTTTGACTAAGTCCCAACAGAAAGAGGCTCGCACCTCAATTCAAATAGGGCACCTGGGCAGAGGTAGAAGCTTGCAAGGTGTCATCATATGAATTTAATACACCTAGGCTAATCAGAGATGAGGGTATGAGAAAAAGCATGAAGCCCACTACCGAATGAGTCAGTCAACCTGCGCCCAGCAGGGTGTCATCATAAGAATTTAATACGACGATCCAATAGAGTCTGAGGAAGTACATTATGGGATATGAGGACAGGCTGTCCTGACACCCGAGATCATCATCTATTACCCCGTACCCCTCCAAGCCAATCAGAGAAGCTGAAGCCTGGAGTTGGTTCGAGGAGGCATCTCATTGGAGGAGAGGTCTGTTAATGTACGAAGATCAACCCAACCTTAAGGTAAGCTTTCCACTATAAATACCTTGGTTAATGCACTTTAAGAGGTATGCAACAACTTTCAACTACTTCACTACTTTACTCTCCTTCATCCATTTACTGACATGAGCTTCAGAGGAGTAAAAAAGAGACCACCCATTTTCTTCCTTGGTCTATTACTTTACCTTCCCCCATTGCAAGTGTGGAGAGAGAACTGAAGTAGAGACATTGTTGGCCTAATCTCACCCCCAAGATTTAACCGTCAACAAAGGTTTTTCTTTCAGAGCTTCACTAGTTTTAGGTTCATGAAGATCATCAACCGTATTCTCATTTTTGTCTAATTGTTTACCTATTGTAATTAGACTTTGATTGGTGTAATTGAGTTGTTCAACTACTTTTTTATTTTATTCTTCTTTCTTTGCAATCTTGAAAGGAAAAGCAGTTATTAAAGAATTTTCATGATTAATCATAATTTTCTCAAGAGGAGGATGAGCATACACTACACTGGAGTCTTCCTTGACCCATTTATATTTTGAAATTATTTTGATATTTTTTTCATAAATATCATCGATATAATCAATGAAAAACATAACAACTTTAAATCTTTGCATGAATTCCTTCTATTCTACAAGTATGATTCTTCTTTGGTCCATATTATATTTTTCTCTGAACCTATTACGTCTGTCAAAATTGGATGGGTCATCATTGTGTTAGGTTAGACCTTCCCAATCTAGTTTTCATTCTTGACTCAGGGTACCTATATTTAGGACTAATAGTTGGGAATTAACAGGATGAAGGTTTCGTTGGAAATCAGATTGAGTAGGTGCTTCAACTTCGTCAGAATATTCAGACTTATTATCAAAGATTGGGTGACTAACTTGAGAACTTGTGGCTATGCCTTTAAGTCTTAAATTTTGAATTTTTAAATTTTTTAGTTCTTGTTTCAATTTTTGAATCCTAAGATTTTGATCATTATTAATGAATGATCTAGAAAAAGAATTTCTAGGGGTACTAGACTGGTTATACTCCCTAATTTATGAACTAAAAATAGAAGTTTAGAAATTAATTTTAACAGAACCATTCATGTACTGCTGGATGTAATCTACGTCTTCAATTGGTCTTTGAATTGGAGTAAGTTGACTTTCATTGGTTAAAAACCAATTTGAGGGCAAAGTAATATCACACTACCTAACTGTTTTCGGAACTCTAATATTGGAATTATTTTTGCTAAATTTGATCAATAGAGTTTGATTCTTTGGACTCCTATTGATGACTTGGAAATTCATATTAGTCTTAGTAACTTTGTAATGAATTCTAAAGATTAAAGCAAGAGGTTGGGTGTCTTCTAGGACTTGGTAACCACTAATTTTAATATTTAAATTTAAAGATTTTAAAATATGAGAGTCTGCTAAACTAACTGAAAAATCTGGGAAACAATCAAAGTGGATTGATCTATAACAAAATGAGGATTCAATCAATCTGAAAATACTATCATTAAAATTTATGAATCTTGCATCTCACAAGGCTAATAAGACAGTGGTATTTAGACATCTTCTTGTGAGTGGTTTAACTCCTATCTGGACTAAAACAAAGTTAGGAAAATTATATCATTCTTCAATGTGATGTTTTATTGCATTAGGAGAATGTAATTGACAAGTTTCATGCTCTTTCCCAAGAGCATATATTTTTTTAATTACTTTACATGATGATGATCTACTTGATCATTTGTTAATTCAAAATGTTCTTCATTTATTATGTCTGGTATTGTGGTCATTGTAGACCTATTGCTACTAGAAGAACTACTTATAAATAATCTACTTATGACTCAAATAACTAAATTATTCTTATGATTGAAAATTTCATACTGTATTTTGATTAATAATTTGCTATAACTTCTACAACCTTCTACTAGGTTGTCTCTTCACCACTTTGCCCCTACAACCACCATACCTCATGATTTACGTATCTAAGAGGTCTTATTGTGGTCCTTGAAGTAAACCAAATAGAAATTGATACGTCAGCTTCACATATTAAATAATCAAAGATTACAGAGAAATAATCAAGTATAACATAACCAGCCACTTGGGCGGAGAGTAAGATTATACAAAAGTAATTATTCAAGTAAGCAATTGATAAACAATAATAGCAATAACCAACCATAACAGGCAGTGAACAGATTAATTACGCAGATAATTTAACTAAACAATAATTATCCTCATTAGGTTTTAGCTCTGATATCAAAAGATGCAGAATCAAGTATAATTTAAAGCAATTAGAAAGTGGGTATTAATATCAGTAAAACTATATATATGAGATATTTATGCATGCCTGATATAAGAGTACTCCATTTATATTCAAATTTTTAAATGAAAATAAGAAAAAAATAAAAAAAAATTATTTAATTTAATGTGCTTGTTAATATGAATGATAATTGAATTCTGTAAATATTTTATATAATTCAAAATATAATAAATTCAAAACCCGTAATTTGTTTAAAGATTCCATTAATTATGCATTAATTATAAAAAATATTTTTTATATATATTTTACTTACTAACACCTTTTAGTTTAAATCTATTAAATCTGCAGTGAGATGTAACACAATTAGACTTAATAAAAATTGACANATATATATATATCAAATCACGTCTGGGTAAGGTCCGTTGAGCAGAGATTGCGTTAGAACCGTTGACCCCTATAAAATGTTGACAGACGTTTTAAATTTAAATTTATCATTCAATTCTTCCTAAATTTAAAGGATATGGACAACATATAATATATTGATAGTAGTTAATACTAATTTGATTCTTAGCCGATACTTTTGAAGGGAAATATTTGTTTTTTTATAAAAATAATGTTTATAGAAATATTGAAGATGTCTACATTTAAAAATAAAGTATGGTAAAAAAATATTTGAATAGCACCACAAAGATTTAGGACTTGCCTAAGTAATTATGCCGAGCAATCTGAGGTAAAAGTTAATTTTACCACCATTCCATAAGTTAATAAAAATGTCTTATTCTTAATTGATTCTTCTATGATTATTGTTTATGTTTTAAATTGTTTAAAGGTTAGTTCTTTTCTATTTTTGAAACCAAACAGTAAATTATCATTAATAAGAAACCATTACATCATGACCCAAGAGGTGTTCCACAAAATGCGGACCCTCCTGCCAATAAAACATACTAGCATTTGAATGAGCAACTCTCGCTAGAGAATGAGCTACTACATTCGCTTGTCTACGAATAAAAGTCACTGAAACATTTGAACATTTAGAATTCAATAGCTTACAAGAACGGATTAAACAACCAAATTCACTAAAATCAGGGACATCCTTCACCAAGCTATCAACCATAATTACTTATTACGGCTACCCCAAATTGCCCAAATCACCATACATAATTGTTCCCGCTTATTCCTATCACAACCATTTAGCATATAGCAAAACCAATATGCGAAATTATTCGCATTCGTATTGACGATTGGAATATCCAAATGCAACCAACATTGTACAGCAAATGGGCAGACAATAAACAAATGAAGAAGATGCTCCCTATAATTGCCACAAAGAATACACTTATTCACCACGTTCAAACCTTTAGTGAATAAACGATCCCTGGTAGGAAGGAAATTGCAGCATGCTCTCCACATACAATATTTTACTCTAGGAGGAATAAAAAGACTCCACATAGCAGCCCAAGAAACCATAGCAGGGGTTTGGTCTTCATTTCACCAACATAAATGACCCCAAGTAGCCCAATGGATTCGCTTTGAATTACCATGTTTTGAACCTCACCAGAAATAATTCATAATTCTCTGTAGTTCCTCACATAAAGAGGCAGGGAGGAGAAATGTGTTCATATAATAAGAAGGGAGAGCCTGTGCTACAACTTTGATAAAGACCTATTTGCCATCCTGAGAGACGAATCTATTTGATCTTCCAAAAAGCTTCTTCTAAAAACTGATCTCTCAAATAACTGAAAATAACTCTCTTTCTTCTACCAATTAAAGATGGTAACCCCAAATATCGACCAGAATCTAGGGTATTTCTTACACCAAGAACCTGTTGAATACCTTCCCATAACTCTAACCCCACATTGCTACTAAAAAATAAGCCAGACTTCCAAAAATTTACTGCTTGACCCGAATCTGCCTCTACTGAGAGAGAATATTTTTCATAACATGACATCCATCCAAATCAGCCCGAAAAAAAGAGTAAACTACCATTTACAAGCAGCAGATGAGAGACACTCGGAGCCCCACAAGCAATACGTACACCATGCATCTTACCACAATTCTCTTCTCTCTTAATCAAGCTAGAAAGACCCTCAGCACATAAGATAATCCTCGTTGGGGAGTTAACGAACCGGCATCTTCACCATTAACTGCAACTGTGTACTAAACAGATGACACACAAAGCATCATCCAAACGCTACAATTACATTGTTAACTAAAAACCTCCAGAAGCTTATTGTTCTTCGGAAATGATGCTTGGAAGGAGACATTTCAACCGATTGGCTAAGACTTTTGCAAGTATCCTATAAATTACATTACACAAAGAGATGGGGCGTAAGTCCAGCATAGAGCTCGGGCTGTCCTTTTTTTGGATTAAAACGATCCTTGTTGCTGCCATAACCTCAGTAAAATGACCTAAATTTAGGCACTGAACATAAAAGGAGAGGATATCCACTCCAATATGTTGCCAAAATTTTTGAGAAAAAGTCGGGTTGAGACCATCCGAACCAGGTGCCTTATCGAAATGCATTTGAAAAGCTTCTATTCTGAATTCCTCTTCTAAAAAGGTGCTATTAATACTTGACTTTGAGCTTTGGTAACTTTATCCTCCATCCATGAAACATCAAGAACGTAGTCATCCACATCATTCACCGAAAAAACTCTGAAAAATAAGATATAGTTATCTGACCCAAGCCTGTTTTATCTTCCACCCAATTACCTCTATCATTTTGCAACCGAACAATGTAATTATTCTTTCTTCTAGCAGACGCCGAAATGTGAAAAAAATGACTATTATGATCACCATCTTTCATCTAGAATTTCTTAGCACGTTGCTTCCAATACAACTCCTCTTCCCTCAACAATTTATTCAACGAGCTTCACAAATTTAAATATTATACAAATCATGTGTAGTAAAATATATATTATTTGCATCACAAAGACCTAGGATTTCACTAAATAGCAAACTCAAGCAATCAAAGTTAAATATTATATTAACTGCTCACTCTAAAAGATTGAAAGAAATCTGATTGTTAATTTCTGATTTGATGTTACTGTTGATGTGTTACAATTTAAAAATGTGTTACATTAGTCTCATTATGATGTATTCATTTTCTGATGTTAATTTCATAATTGATAATATTGTTGATGTGTTATGGTGTATTCATTCTCTGTTGAGCCCATGGGTTTGATTTATTCTTTGTGCTCAATGTTTTCATTGCATTTACTCTATAATATTAAAATATTCAACTTCTTCTTTGATTGTATACAATGTTTTTTTTTTCAGTTTCTAAAGAACCAATAATTAATCACCTATCACAAAGTCTTTTTTTGTACAGTTATTTCTTTTCAGTACAAAATAGTGTTATGAGCAAAAAAAAATTTCTGTCCCAACTTTAGATATTTTAGAAGATGTTATCATGTCAAAATATTAAGAAATGTATTTAATTTAAAAGATGGTTGCAATCTCTGAAAAATTATTTAATTTATTGAAATCTGATAAAGTTATTTAATTTATTTAAAAATGAACTTTTGAAGTATTGCCATTTTAAAAGATTAATCTAAGATTTTAATTTAAAAAAGTTGTTGTCATCTTTAAAAATGAAAAGGTTATTTAATTTATTGGAAAAAGAAGTTTGGAGTGTTGTATTTTGGAAATTGAATTGATTTCCTTTTTATGTATTGATGGCATATTTGTCTTGAATAAAAAATGTAGTCATGAGAACAAAGTTTTTATTATGTAAAAATTTGTCTCAATGTATTGAAGAAGTGTTGTCATCTCAAATCTATCAATCTTTTATTATTGTACAATTTAAATAAGTTGTAATTTCTCACGAAAAAATTACCACTTTCATTTTTCAATAAATTTAAAAATATTTTCATACAACAACACTTAATTTATTTATTTAAAAGTCTTTTATTTAATATTTTGAGATGACAACACACATTTTCTGTATTGGGAAAAACAAAAACTTGAGCCTACAACCCTTGTTTGTACTTAATTGTAAGAAACCACGCCGAGATCACAATCAGTTGACTTAGATTACTTATTACTTGTCTTCTAAAAGTTCATGTTTTTTAACATATATATATTTATCAAAATATGAAAATGTTATTTAATTTTTAAAAAAAATTAAGTTTTGAGGGTGTTCTCAGTTCAATAGGTGTACCATTTTCAAGTTTGGTAGGGAAAATTGTGCCCCTTTCTCAAATGTCAGAATATTACACCACTGATCCACCGAATCAAATCAAATCAGATACTTACAATATTTCTCTTCTCTCATCATCTCTCTTCCATTCTCAATGCACATCATCAAATCAATCTAATCATCTCTTCTTGAAAATAGATACTTGAAGGGTTCGAGTAGTTGTTTATGACCACTTGAACCATTCAAATAGTTATTTTTTTGTTAGTCAACAATCCAGACACCATGTGACTACTTGGAGGGTTCAAGTAGTTGTTTAAAACTACTTGAACTCTTTTTAAGTAGTTGCTTTTATTCTGTCAGTTAGCAATCCTGTAATTACTTGAGCCCTTTTTCTGCGTCAAAAAATAGGAGAATGGGAACGTTGAGTACTTGAAAGGTTCGAGTATTTTTTATGACTATTTGAACCCCTCAAGTAGTTATTTTTTTGTCAATCAACAAGTCGGACACTAGGTGACTACTTGAAGAGCTCAAGTAATTATTTATGACTACTTGAACCCTTCAAATAATTTTTTTTTGTCAACAACCCAGAGACGAGGTGACTACTTGAAGGGTTCAAGAAGTTGTTTATGACTACTTGAACCCTTCAAGTAATTATTTTTATTCTGACAGTAAGCAATCGGGTAATTACTTGAGTCCTCCAAAAAATAGGAGAATGGGTCTATCTTGGTGAAGAAGAAGAAAAAGAATGAGTTTCGTTGAAGAAGAAGAATGAGTTTCGTTGAAGAAGAAGAATGAGTTTCGTTGAAGAAGAAGAAGAAGAAGAAGAAGAAGAAGAAGAAGAAGAAGAAGAAGAAGAAGAAGAAGAATGGGTCACTGTCTCACTGAAGAATCGTCGGGTCTCACTAAAGAAAAAGAAGAAGAAGGAGGTTCGTTGAAAAAGAGAGAAGAAGATGAAGAGATTATTAGATTGATTTAATATGTGCGGAAAAGAGAAAATTCATTAGTTTATTTGATTGGTAAGTTAGAGATGCACTTTTCTTATATTTAAGAAAATGGTATATTTTTCCAAGACAAACTTAGAAAGAGTATGCCATGTCAAATATATCAATCTTTTATTGTTGTACAATTAAATAAGTTGTAATTTCTTACAAAAAAAATAGCCCTTTCATTTTTCAATAAATTCAAAAGTATTTTCAGGCATGACAACATATAATTTACTTTTTAAAAGTATTGCATATAATATTTTGAGATGACAACACACATGTAATGTATTGAGAAAAATGAAGTTTTAAGCCTATAACCCTGATTCTTACTTAAAATGTGCTGAAGTCACTCCTTATTTGCTTGATTCTTACTTAAAATGTGCAGAAATCACTCCTTATTTCCTTTGTTTTTTGGAAGCCCTATACACTGCAATGGAGATCCTACAATGACCACGTACAAAGGTAATATGATTTTAGACTTTAAGACACGCTTAAGAAAATGAAAAGTAGTTTGATTCCTGATTTTTCTTACTCAAGGATACATTCTGTATCCTTCTATTTCTGTTTCCTTCGGGATTACTTGAGATTGTGATACGCTGATCAATTCTTCCTCTCCACAATACGGAGAAAGTGTTGTAGATTTTTTAAAAGTTCTAGGTTCTATAATGTTTATAGGAAATAGGAAGTTACTTCAATTTAGATAGTTACATTAAGAGTCGCTTTATTTTAAAACATATTTACTAAACAAATCACTTCATCATAATGTGTCAAATCGCATATGTGTCGTTTTATTGTAGATACTAGAACATTTCGATAATAAAATGTATCACGAGCTTTAATAAATCCTATTTTAATAGTTTAATTACCTGTAGACCATTTGATTTCCAGCATAATCATTTGTGTTCATAGAAATTTAATTATGTTTACTGTTTGATTAAATGGGATGTTTGTATTTCTACTGAAAGTGGATCCTAGAACGTTCAAGCTACTGACCGTTGGCGGCATTTTTCGTAGTCAGAATTTATGCAGGAGGAAAAGGGACAAACAATTATAAAGCAATACTCAACAAAATTTGAATAATCGGAAACATTTTATTAGCAGCTTTAGCAAAAGGTGAAAAGAAAAGAACGTAACTTACATAGGTATTGAATAGGAGTTCCGTAAACGATTATCCTAAAAAAAATCTAGGGAAAATTTAACTTTCTTTGATGATGTCTAACAATGATTGCAGGGAGGTTCTGGAAGTGCAAGCAACCTCAATTTTCATAACAGTGAAATGGAAAATGTAGCCAACCAATCATATTAGACCCAAACTATTGTGAACAAAAAAATATATGCAAAGGAGCAAGTATACAAAATATTCCCATTTAGTTTTCTGTTCTGGTACGAGGAAAAATGATCCCATTAGTATTTCAATAACTCTTACATATTCTACTTAAGTACAACAGTCCGAAGATATCATTTATCTAAATGTTTGGTTCATTTTCCAACTAATTTATTGATATTATGTATTTTTTGCCGTGTTGACATGTTTACAGTTTTAATTATCCAAAGGAGGAGTGTTACTTGTTATTTAAGTCTTATATTTTTGTTAGAATTAGAAAAGGGTTTTACAGACCGACTTACAATTGTATTTTAAAAAGTTAGATGAAATAATTACAAAAAATCAACATATTCCAAGACTATTTTTAAAACAATCTTATATGATGGCGATGCATTACAATAACTAAACCTGAAAATAAATACGAACCAACAAAGTTAAGCATAACAAACATAAATATTTGAAAACTAATACCAAAACTATTTACCATGACAACTAAACCTAGAAATAACCAAATCTTGCTCATACCCCAAACATGTAATTTTGTTCCTAATTTTTTTAAAAAAATTGTGCGTTTATTTTTCTACTTTAGGTTTCTTCAATCTTCGTCTATAAAGCTTGTAATGAACTTGCTTGCGTTGTCTACTTTGTAGATTTCTGAACCACAATATGCTTAGGTCTCCTATCTAGTTCTCTTTTCTTGTCCATCCTAACCAAGAACTTGTATTCCTTCTCCTCTGCCAAGATCAGAATTTTGTAGTGTGCGACATTCTCTTTATTATCACACTATAATGAAGTACAAATTAGGTTAATAAGTGAAGTAGTAGTGTACAACTTTAGAAGTTAGTACATCAGGAAAAAATGTGTTAAACTTACGGTAAAAAAATTGTTTAGAATATTCTAAAACACTGTAACCAATCTAATATTCAGCAAAGTCAAACAATGTTATGTTGACATCAATACATCCATATGAAATAGTAGTTCTAAATTTTTTTTTCTTTTGAATGAAACAACACTAATTACAGTGAGAACAAAATGTTGTAACTTTAATTCTGTGTGGGTAAACTCTTCTGTTACATATAGCACTATTCTCAAATCAAGGTTTTTTCCTTGTTTTGGATACTTGTTATTTTCCTCACAAATGCACAAAATGGTTTTTCGATTTTGCTTGCAACTATGTCTTCTAAACTTACAATTGAGGCCTCAATTAGATATTTTGAAGGAGATCTAAGCTTCTGAAGACCTTCCTTTTCTTTAAGAACTTGAACCCTATAGTAGGATTATAATAGTATAAGAATAGAATATAATAGTAGAAGAACAGAGTTTTTCCTTCAAGTAATGATATGGTGTTGGCCATTAGTGTGCTTTCTACTGAATATCAAAAGAAATGTTGAAAATATAACAAACTAAATCAGTTTCTAGTTTTTTTAAATAAATTGCTTAAAGGAAAAAGTGACGGTTGAAGCAAGTTTTTTTTCTATTGTCTGTTGAACCGTGTTTTTTCTAACATATGTTGAACTAAAAGATAAAAGTCCACATGTAGAAGTAGCGTCAATTTGGGTTGTAATATATAACTTTTTTGTTCATATCAAGTGTGATTTTAGCCTAATAGTATAATAACATAAAGTGTTTCCTTCAAGTAATGATACGATGTGGACAATTACCTTTTTGTTAAAGATGTTGCCTCCTCTAATGACGGTGTAACTTCATCGCCAATATAATGAGGCATGCATAAATTTATATTGTGAATATATAAATTAGAAAAATATATAAAATATCTTAAAAAATAATTGTGCAAAGTGTAGGTGTTGTTACCCAAAAATCTCAACAGTGAGTTGGCATATAATCTCTTTTCCACGTAGGGGTCCTCACGGATAAAAACCTACACAATGCAGACAAATAACTCTAAGGTGAAGAGAACCGGGGGTGGTTTCCTCGTCGAAGAGCCTCCGATGCCTAAGTCATTATCCTGAAGAAATTTTGGCATAATTTCCTTAAGGAAGAGAAGGCATACCTCTTTTGTTAGTGGATGGAGTGTTTGTACCTCAGTCTTCGTGTGAAAGGAAGCGCATCGAAGAAGCCTTAGAGGCGTGTTTGAGAAGCTTTGCGGGACACGATGTTTGTCTTGACTGTTCCTGATTGGACGGAGGGGAGGTGACCTTGACATAAAACGTTTGGCATTAAATGTTGACATGCCTTCGAAATGTCCAGACGGGGTTATCCTGACATCCTACCATTGCGGTTGGACTTATTGGGTGCTCGAGCCTGTGAAGAGGTACCACCTGGGATGTTACTTTCGACTGGTAATGATGACCCTTAGCTTTATACTATTCGAGCTTTCCTCATGAACTTCAATCTCTTATACGTGCTCGGGTCTGTACAACTGGAGCTTCCTTGAGGCTGACCAGTCGAGGTTAGTCCTTCTCCTTAGAAACTTTCTTTCATCTTACATTTCTCGATGTGGTGTGACAAGTGTCATCGTATTATTGGAGCTTAGAAAAATACCCATAACAGTTGCCCCCAGTCGAGGACTTGGGTGGCTTCGTTTTCCTAAGTTTGGAGACTTCATTATCTAAGCTCCTTGTCTGAGCTATCTTGGCGTGGTGATAGATTTAATTTCTTGCCCGGGGCATCTCTTTCTTGTGCCTCAAGTTAACAGTCAGCATGGGTTTGCACTGAATTGAATTCATTACCTGACCATTTTTGTCGTGACTCATTCATCGCGCATCCGTCATTTCACCCTTTCCATGGTTCAGGGCCATTAATGGCGCATGGGCGCGCGTGACAGTTTTTTACTCCTTCACGTGTCATTTCATTCTTGATGTGACGTTTCATTCCCCATGGTTGCTTGAATCATCGTTTGGTCTCCCAAGATCTTCTCATTGATTCATGAAATAGGTAGTTATTGGGCGTGGGGTGACCTCAACGGTCGTCGTCATGGCCCTTCATAATACCCATTAAACACTACTACAAAATTTTTTTTTAACGATGAGGATTACCCGTCGTTAAACATCAAAGATGATGGGTAAGCACCCATCGTCTTAAAAGGTGTCGTAAAAAATCACATATGACCGTCGTCTTCAAACCCACAAGAATGATGGTTGTTTTGTAGTTCATTGATGACGTTTACTGCACAAACGGTCATATTTGTTGAATTGTATTTTATGATGATTACGAGAGCAATCGTCGCCTTTGGTGATATATTTTTTAAGGTTTAATTACAGAATAATTAAGCCAACCAATCAAAATTGAGCAATAAATGAAAACAGAAAAATGAAAAAAATATCTCGGCAGACAATATAACTCTTCATTGCATACAATATGATAATCTTCAAAATTTCTAACATTGTAGACTAGAAAAAATAAAAAAAATGAAATTGATTACAAAAACCTTGAAACTAATAAACTTTGAATACTTATTTTAGTTGTTCTAATTGTTCTCATATTGTTCTAATTAGTTGTTGAACCCTGCAAAAAATAAGTAAAGTACAAGAGTATTGAAAATTGTCATACATACATGTATATTGATTTGATATTTACTGCTCCGTTTATCCACTCATGTGTTACATTATAAATTGTTAGTTTATCCCTGAGTAAAAGATAAAATATAAAAAGTTAAACAAATTATAAACGTACCAATAACATAAAAGAATATGACAGTTTAGTATTACCTGGACCACTGTTTGCATTAGGATCTGTCCTAATATTCACTTTAAGTGCTTTGTCATGCTCCACGAGTTCCTTTTCCCAGGAAACGATAATAGAAAGATATCATTTTAGCTCTCACTATAATTCACCTTATATGAGTGCCATATCTTGCAGTAATCTATAACCAAATTATGCCCATCAAAGATCATGTGAATACCCGCAATGGGAACTTATTCGAACTAAAAATGTATGTTTTGTCACCCAACAGGGTGAAACTAATTAAACTGACATCTTGGTGGAAGTCATCACGTGTCTAATTCACTTCAGTATACCCAAATAGGTTGTCACACATGTTTTTATAAGAAACTTAACTTTTCATTGATAAAAGAAAAATATAGAAAAGAGGATGAGAAATCCTCAAGCCTGCTCAATTTACAGTGCCTGTCCATTTTGAGAGGACAAAAAAATAGAAATTTCGTAAAAGATTTGGAACAATAAATCCATTAAGAAGCTGTGAATTTTACAGTATCCCACAAAATATTTAGATCTTTAACACTCCCTTCAAATGTTCTTGAATTTCTTTCACTCCAATTGTACCACGGATTTGCTCACCAACAGGCAGCATGATTCTACCCAGATATATAACAAATTAACAATTAATAGAAGGCCCACCCTGCAGACATACCTAATTTTCCTTCAATTCCACCTTAGTAAAGACTATACAGAGGGTAAAGCAGGCCAAGCTTTCCCACCTCACTGTCATTTCATGTTCACGAGCAGACATCATGAGAACTTAATGAGCACACATGTTTCTTGTAAATTTAAATACATTTTTCTATCAAATTTTATGTACCACATATAGTTTAAAAGATAATGAACAGATCATCCAAAAGTTTACGGATGTGGGTGAAGCTTATTCAGGACACCGTTAGGCAAATCAACCTCCATTACCAGTTCTGCAAGTATCAGCGACGATCCTGATAAAAAAATATAAATTTAAGCAACAAGATGGAAGGGAAAAAAAGAAGCTTCAGGAATAATGTTTCATACAAGTAGAAATCCAACCAACAATTATATGAAACTCAAGACCACAACAATATAAGAAGAGCATAACACAACCTTTCACTGAACCAAAAAAAAGTTTCACAAGAAGTGCATTCACTGAAGATATATGAGACTAAAAAGTGAAACCAAATTCAAAACGCATAAGTCTAATCATCTGAATGCCGCCCCAGCGCCTACCCTCCATGGTGTAGATCAGAATTTTTCATATTCTCCTTTTGGTTTGGATATGAGTTGTATATTTCAAAATATTCTTCTTTCTAGAGGGAGGGGAATATATTAACTTTTCTTCATGTGAATCACATATATTCAAGTCTTTATTTGGGCCTATGATCTTAATTATTAGAATTCCAACTACAACTTGAGTCCATCAAGTCACACTATATTAACAGTGTACCACCAAAATCAACGCGGAAGATAATATCGTCTATCATAACATATATGGATATGTACATGCAGGATTACGATAGTTAGTTACATTATAAATATACATGTCGATCAATTGAATCTTGAATCTATTAATGAGGTTTAAATTTTAAAGATATTGCAGAGGTATAACCATCTATTGAACCTATTTTACAATTTTCTAACATAAAAAGACATTGACTAGGGCCACTATACACATTGCCATCTGCCTTCAATATCTTATGTAAAATAGTAATGCTAATTATGTTAAATTCTCTCTATTCTTCAGAAAAGTAATAATTTTCATATAAAGAACGAATAGTAAAAATAATATCATTTCATTTTGTAGATATCGTATTTTATCCGGTCTAATACATGAAATATACATGCTTTATATTTTGGCTCTTTTAATAATCCAAGACTATATGTATAATTTGAAACTAATCCAATACTAAAATAAGAAAAGTGGTTCAAAGACTAAAAAGTAAAAATTGAAAAAAGAGGACTAAAAAATAAAAATTGAAAAAAAGACTAAAAGTAAAAAAAGGCAAACCCTAATTTTGCCTATATATAGGAATGAAGTCTTCACTTAATGGGAGGTCTTTTGGGGAGTAAAAAAAAAGGGGGAAGTCATTTTTTAGAGTGAGAAAGAGAGGGGTTGGAAAGAGAGGTGATTTTAGAGAGAGGAAGAGGTTCTACACTTCTATTATCTTCATCTCCTTCCATCTTTTCTTCTCAATGTAGTTTAATTGTTTGGTACATTTGTTCATAATATATTTTGTTCATCTCTCTTCTTCATATGAATGTAGTTGATATCTTTTGTATTTTTTTATACATAAGTGGATTGTTCATTCCCTATCATTTCTCCTCATTTAAATCTTAACATTTTAATTTCATGTTTTGATGATTTCTTTACAAGTTGGATATTGAGATGTCTTTGTCATCAACTTAATTAATGAGGATGATGATAAAGCTTTGAGGGGTGGAAAAATTAACCAAATGTGAATCAACCATTTTAATGGGTTGAAAGTGTACATTTGATGCAAAGATCCCCTAGGATAATTTTCTCACACATAACAATGCATAAAATAGAAAGTAAAACATCTATACAAGATTATGCAAATATCTAAGTTGTGAAACTTTTAATTTTCCTACAAAGTTTTTTTTTAATATTATGTTCATCATTTTGTAACACTTGTTTGAACTAATTATCATCCATGATCATCCCCTTTGCTATTTGATTAGCAATGACTAATGAGGTAAGGAAAGAAAAATGGCAATTAGTGGACTAAGTAATCAAAAAAATAGACATATTTATGTTAAAGAAATATATTGTTTATTTTTCATCATTTTTTTAAATTTATTTATTTATTTATTTAATAATATTATTATTATTACTATTACTATTATATTATATTATAATATGTAATATTAAAAAAAACAAAAACAGGATGTAGTGCAACAGAGGAAAAGTTCCTCTGTTGCGTTGCGTAACGCAACAGAGGAAAGTGTTCCTCTGCTGCAGCAAGAGCTGCTATATATATATACATATATTTATAAAAAAAATTTAAAATTTTTTCTTTCTTTCATTTATTACATAATATAGTCTTTTACTTTATTCTTGCATTTTTATAATCTCAACATTTTATATTTTCTATAATTTGACATCATATAACTTATCTCTATTCTTTTACTTCCATTTTGTTGTAATTATTAACATTAATTTCCTTTACATGTTTATTTATTTAGCATTTTGCCATCGCCATGCTTATAATGTGATTCTTGCATTATTCTCTTATTATTATAAATAATGTTTATGTATGCGTGGATTATAATTTTAATAATTAGATTTAGATTTTGTTACTTCTATTATTTAATTTTCACTAAAAAGGCCGACGATGGACTTTGAGATTTTTGGGATACCAAACTTCTCGAATTACTGAGGTGAGTAGTTATTCTTGGGATACCGAGAATAACTCTAATAATGCTTTGATTTAAAAAGATATGAGAATACCAAAAAAGTATTTTTTTTTCAATGGTCTTTGAACCACCTATTAAAAGTAATTTATTTTGTTCATTTCTATGATACAAAATTCCTCAAATGGGACATTCAAAAATAAATCTCTTTAACATTTGCTTTAAAATAAAAAAAAATGGATAGCATTTGATTAAATTTGGTAACCATTTTATAATGGGTGTTGTGGGGTGCTAATACCTTCCCCACACACAAACGACTCCCGAACCAACTTTGAGTTTTCGTAGACTAAAAATTTTCATCTTAAAATTGGGTGACCAATCACACCCTAAAATGATTGGTGGCGACTCCAAATTTCTTTTTCCTTAAAAAATGAACTTTTTTTAATCGCCACCCCGCGTCGCACGCACGTTGCGACAGCTTGGAGACTCCATTGGGGAGCTTAACAATTGGTCTAACCATCTTTAGATCAATAGAGAGTCAAGCCAAAATTTCATCCTATGTTATCCTTTTGTATTGGTTCTTGTTTCGTTTATATGATTTATTAATTTTTTCGTGACTGTAGTTGTACATAAGCTTTTTTTTATGAAGTATATTTTTTTTTACATAATTTTTACTTTCACACATACACACTAGTCCTATACCAGGGTTTTCCCTTTAGGATTAGTGAGAATGAGTAGTGGAATGCCTTCGTGGAATCGAGGTTCCCGTGCAGGCTCATGAAAGTTCTCACTCAGGTCGACCCTTTTGGGATACCGTTTGGGGGCCCCTGTTACTCTATTCAGATAACAGTGTGGACAACCTGGGAGCCTATTAAGAGATTTTTAAATCCCAACCACACATGTATTATGTTTTTAGAGCCCACATCATGACCAACGTTAGATTTCTGCTAAAATCATGATCAATTTTGTGCATGTATATATGTCTTGTGTCACTTAAACATGTCTTCTCTTCATTGTTTTGCTTCTAA
>QANY01013847.1:0-31776 GCA_003255025.1 Datisca glomerata
GCCATAAAAATTGATTTGAAGAAGGCCTATGATTCTGTGAATTGGCATCTTATTAGCAGGATCCTTGATTGCTTGCCCAGAAAATTTCACTAAGTTTGTTATGGAGTGTATTTCTACCCCCTCTTTCTCTATCAATATCAATGGTGACCTGAAAGGGTTCTTTAAAGGGGCCAAGGGGATCAGACAAGGAGACCCATTTCTCCTTATTTATTTGTTTTAGTAATGGAGATTCTTTCTAGCATCCTTCATTTTGCTACCCAAGACCCTAACTTTGAGTTCCATTGGAGGTGCAAAGAGCTCAATATAGTTATTCTTTGCTTTGTGGATGATCTCTTAATTTTTTGCAAAGGAAATGTGAAACCAGTCCAAATTATTAAGGAGGGTCTCCTTCTCTTTGAAGCTTTATCTGGGCTTCAACCTAATCTTCTTAAGAGCCAGATCTTCTTCTCAGGGGTGTCTGATACTGTCCAACAACATATTTTCGAGATTATGCCTTTAACCGTGGGTTCTTTGCTTATGAGATACCTAGGAGTCCCCCTCATTACTTCTAAGTTGGGTAAGAGTGACTGTGACTCCTTGGTTGAGAATATTGTGGCCATAATCAGATCTTGGGAAACAAAATATTTATCTTTTGTGGGAGGCTTCAATCGATAAAGTCAGTGTTGGCAGTAATGTTTCAATTCTGGTGTGGGTTGTTTATTATCCCCATGAAGGTCATTAAATCAGTCCAAGCAGCCCTTAGGAACTATCATTGGAATGCTAATGAGGCGAAACAATCTGGGGCCAAAGTAGCTTGGGATGATCTTTGCTTCCCTAAATCTCAGGGGGGTCTTAGTTTAAAGGACTTAATTCTGTCCAATGAAGTTTCAGTGGCAAGGCACCTTTGGTTCATAATCTGAAATGATTGCTATTCCTAGTGGAAGGATTGGTGCTTCACCTTCTTAGTGAAAAAGAGCTCCATTTTTATTTCTCCTATTCCTTCTGCTTGCTCTTGGGTTTGGAGAAAGATTCTGAAATTGAGGGATAAATTCTCTCCCTTTTGCAAAGTTACTATTGGCAATGGGGAGTCAGTGAGGCTTGTTACTGATCAATGGCACCCTTTGGGGGTTCTCATTACCAAATTTGGCCCAAGGCTTCTCTCGGGTGCAGGGTGGGATATTGAATCTAGAGTGAGTAAGGTGATTCGAAATGGGTGCTGAAATTGGCCCTCTTCAAACACTTTTGAGCTTATGGAGATTAGAGATACCCCCTCCCCTCTCCCAAGGGTCTAGTGAGTGATTCTTGGGCTTGGACCCCTAGCAAGAAAGGGTTTTTCTCTGTTAGTGATAGATATAAAGCCCTTGCTCCGGAGAGGGAGTGTGTGAGGTGGGCTAAGCTGATTTGGTTCAATCGCCATGTGCCTAGGTTTAGCTTCCTCCCTTGGGTGGCTATCAAAGGCAAGTTGCTGACTAAGGATAGAATGGAACATTGGTCCATGCCTACATCTATTAGCCCTTCATGTGTATTTTGCGTGGGTGGAGTGAGTCAGCTGAGCACCTTTTTGTGGGATGCAAATCCACAAGGTCAATTTGGGATAGTCTTCTAGCTAAATGTGCTTTGAACAGCCTCCAGTCCAAATGGTGTCAATGGATCTCTTGGCTCCTAGTTAAGGCCAAAGATAAGTCTCTTGTTAGCTCCATTCTGAAGCTTCTGTTCACAGCCTTTATCTACCATATTTGGAGGGAGAGGGACCTCAAAATCTTCCAGGGAAAAATCTGGGATAATGCTGTTTTTATCAAGGTTATCACGGGCTCCATTAGGGATAGGCTTTGGTTGCTTAGGGGTATCCTTGCCTCAGAGTTGAACTTTTCTCTCCAAGCTACTTGGGATCTCGACCTTTTGATTTTTGAGCCTCCTTAGGGGCTGAGTATGTTAATTTGTTTCTTTGTATTGAGCGGTTTGGTTTGTTTTTGTGAGATTTAATTGGCTTATTTTTTTGGGTTTAGATTTGTTGTCTTTGTAGCTTTGTATTTTCTGGGGTATGCCCCTTGTATATTTGTTTATATTTTTCGGGTTAATACATTTTTTTGCTTACTGAAAACAAAGTTAAGGGGAACATTCCAAAGGTCCATCTTCAAAGAAATAATATCGGTGTTCATCTTCAAAGTTAAGGGGAACATTCCAAGGGTCCATTTTTTTGCTCAACTCAAGGGGAACATTCCAATGTTTCACTCAAATGGGGATCTTAGCTAACTTTTCCTTTGTGAATTTGACATTAGGCTCCCATGGTTGAAGAATAAGAGGTTTCCCTAACAAATACCAAGGTCCATCTTCAAAGAAATAATCTCGGTGTTCTAAGTTATCAAATTTGAAATAGAAGAGTCCTTTGGAAGCTTGAACATCAAGGAGACCTCTCCCTTTCCAAAGCTGCAACACAATCCTCTAAACCAAGTGTAATGGAGCTGTTTTACCCACAAAATAGCCAACCAAACAAGTCTCCCATTTGGCAAAGCTGTCTTTGGTAACAAAGTAAGGGAGCTTAACAAGGACCCTATGTTCCTTCAAGCTCAAACCTACTAGGTTGGTTTCTCTTAACTTTATCAGCCCAAGATCCATCCTTTTGTTGAGCTTTTGGTGAAGCTTCACAAAGTTTATGGTAGATAGTGTTGCTCTTAAGGTTTCAGAAATACCCTTAGTAGCCTCCTCCTTATTCTTTAAAGGTTTGGGGGAAGGATAATACTCACAATTTCGTCTAAACCCCGGAGTAAAAAGCAATATAACTCAAGATCATCAACTACTTGATTATATTCTAGAAAAATGAAAGAATGAGGTTTTCGAGCTGTTCGAGAAGATGAAGCTGACGTGGAGGTGTCCTTTCCATGCTTAGGTGGTAGTACAAAGGTACTTGAAACATGCTCCAAGGATGTTTTGAGCAAAGGCCCGTCAAATCCCCTTTATGTTCAGGTACAACTGTATTTAAGAGAGGCTGTCCTTGCTCCGTGTTTTGGGGCAGGTTGTTTGTCCTTGATGAAGCTGACGTGGAGGAGTCATATCCATGCTTAGGTGGTAGAACAAGGGTACCTAAAACGTGCTGCAAGGATGTCTTGGGCAAAGGCAATGTCAAATCACCTCATCTACATATTTACCGATTTGGAATGGGACTAAACACTTGCTTTTCCACCTTCACCTCATCTACATATTTACTGATTTGGAATGGGACTAAACACTTGCTTTTCCTCCTTCACCTCACCACTATCATTCAGCCATTTCAACTTGTAGGGCTGGGGATATTTAGTGGTTGGCAGCCCTGATACACCATTATAGTGCTAGCAACGTTAATACAACTACCTCCCATCAATAATCACACTACATACCTGTTTTTGAGTATCGCATCTAGCATGAAATATGTTCTCTCGCTGTACCTCATCATTTTCTTTGATTTTCACACTTAGAGCTCTCCTTGCAACCAACAAGTCACCTTGTACAGCGCACTCCTCATCATCCTCATCCTCTAATGAAGGATCTGTTTTGCCTTGGCATTTAAAACACTTTATATCATGGTTCGAGTAATGGAAGAATCTGTTTTACCTTGGTTTCCATGGCTGATCAATTCTGACTTTTGCTCGATTTTTGTAGCCAACTTCTCCTCCTTTGCATAGCTCGATTTCCAAGGGCAAGAACTCGAGCCAAGGGTTGTACGTGTAGTACCCCTCCTTTCAAGTTGCTGCTTAACCTTAATGGCCATGTGCTCCATATCTTCCAACTCCACATAATGTCGCATTTCTACCCTATCATGAATTTCTCGGTTCAATCCATGCAGAAACCTAGTTATAGTGTCTTCCCGGTCTTCTTCCATATTTGCCTTTATCATGGCCATCTTCATCTCATTAAAATAATCTTCAGCACTTTGGCTACATTGAGTGAGACCTTGCAACTTTTGATGCAAGTCTTGATAGTAATGGCTTGGCACAAACCGTCTTCTCATCACGGTTTTAAAATCTCCCCAAGTCTCTATTGGACGTTCTCTATTTCTCCTCATGTTTATTATTAATTGATCCAACCAAATGATAGCGTAATCGGTGAATTCAAAAACAGCAAGTTTTACCTTTTTACGCTCAGAATAATGATGACAATCAAAGGCTAGTTCAATCCTCTTTTGCTACTCTAGATAAGCTTCGGGACTGTTTTTGCCTTGGAAAGAAGGAATCTTCATTTTAATGCTATCCATATTCTTACCCACCCTCTCACCAAACCTATCTTCTCTATTTCCATGTGAGAATCCCTGATAAGTGAGTAAAAGTACATTTTATTCATTATTTAAATAATAACATTTGTGAAAGGAAGAGATTAAATATGATGCTCTATGTAATTATTTCACAAATGTTACATTCAGATATTTATTTTGTTTTTAATGTGTTTTCAGGTTACAAAAATAACCAACTTGAAAAGGAGTTCAAAATGGTCTAAAACTCTATGTCACCAGCTGCCTCCAAGTCTCCATGTGCCATCTTATGAATTTTGAAATTTGAAATATGAAGATCAATTCGAAATTTAAATTTCAAATTAAGCATGAAATTTGGCAGGTTTGCACAGTCGAAGATAAATGAATGTGACATGATGATCCCGATTTTTCTACAATGCAAATACGGCTGGAAAGATAAGAGATTAATCTTTCATTTGAATATTTTTCCATATTTTTCTGATCAATCCAACATGGTCAAAACACAGGATCAAATCTGATTACCATTTTAAATCAGTGAAGGATAAGAGATAAAGGTCAGGACCTTAGCTTATCTCTTGAGCTAGAATCTACCATCTTTTGTCTTGAAGTTTGAATTTTAAGTCCTTCTCATGATAAATGGAAAAGAGTCCTACTTGTGCTAGAGTTCTTAAAAGGATAATTTTGCTGACTTTGAAAAGGAGAGATTCTAGGAAGGAGTTGCTGATTTTTGCGGAGCACACAAGCTCTATAGAAAGGGGGGCACGCCCCAACCAAAAGGAGGAGGATTTTGAGTTATTTTCTAGTTTACAAGTATGATCTTTAGCATCTCCATGTGTAGATAATTTCTTTCTTTGGTTAAGGGTGATTTCAAAGCTCTAGACATGGTTATTAGTCAATAAATTTCAGAAATTTTCTTTCATCTCTCTTTCAATTATGTTAATATTCCTTTGATTTCATTATCTATAAATCTTTCTTGTTTGCTTGGGTGCACAACTAGATGAGCATGTTAGTAATTTTATTGCTAGTTTAGAATTTTGATCTGTAATTGTCAAGGCTTTGTGTAAGTCACAAATTGTTTTCAATGATTATGGGATATTTTTTGTTTGATTACATAAGGAATATAACTCATGTTTTATAAACCGAACTTGTGTGTTTGTTGCTTGATTCAACCCATATCTTTCTTGATTAATTGCTTTCATTAAACTCAATTTAGAGAACTTGTTCTAGGTTGTTTAATGGAAAGGGTTTAAGACAAGAACTTACTTAACGACAAGGAAAGATCAAGATAATCCAACTTGTGATTGTTTTAAGGTTTCTATTTTTGAAAGATTGAAAACTATTGGCATATTTCTAGAGGTAGAGAATGAATCCATAACCATATTCCTTATCATATTCTTAACTATTTAAATCTCTATCTTCTTATTTCTAGTTTCCAATTTTGTTTTCTTTATCTTTGTTTACATATCAAACAATCTTCAAACCCCCCCCCCCCCNATCAAACAATCTTCAACCCCCCCCCCCAATATTTTATTTTCATACTTTTTTAGAGTGTCATTAGTGTGTCTACAATTTTTCGTTCAATTTTGTTGAGTCTATGTAAGATTTCTAATGACATTTTAATTTCTGGTTAGTATAGTGTCTTGTAAGATTTCTAATGACATTTTAATTTCTGGTCACTATAGAGTCAAGTGTTTATCTTGTGTCAATAACACTTAATTAGAAACAATCTCCTGCAGGAATGACCCTTGCTTGCTACCATACTCAATAACGATCATATTTATTGCAAGGATTTAAGTTGGTACACTTTTGTGCGTGCCAAATTTTGGCGTCGTGTCACGGGGGATAATTTTGCCTAATTATTAACATGCCATTTTCTTTTGTTTTATTTTTTTATTCATCTTGGTTAATTTTCATTTTTAATTTTTATAGTATTTTTGGATGTATGTCCAAGTATAGAGAAAAAGAAGAAGATCAGTGACTCAAATATTTTAGAATACACATCATCTATCACTAGACCCAACAAGGAGTCCACGCTTGTTCCACCTTCTCCATCATATTCACATCCAATTTTCATTCCACCTATTAAAATCAATCAAGCATTACATACTTCCCATTCATCTAGTTCATCACCGAGTGAGTTTTAAAACCATCCAATTCAAATCGAGAAAGAAATAGAAGAAGAGCAACGAGAAGAAGAGATGGAAATAAACAACCGGACACTCAAGGAGTTGGCAGCACCAACTCTAGATCAGCAACCCCTTTGTATTGAATATCCCCAACTTCAAGTTGCGTTTGAACTCAAATCAGGTTAGATCCATCTTCTTCCAACTTATCATGGTTTTGCTGGAGAAGATCCAAACAATCACTTAAAGGAGTTTCACGTAGTGTGTTCAAGCATGAAACCAACCAGTATTTCTGAGGAGAAAGTTAAGTTGAGAGCCTTTCCATTTTCCTTCTTGGACTATGGACTCTATGGTGAGTGTTGTCATTCAAGACAATCAATGGCATTGGCCGACTTCAAACTCCTTTGAGCTTCTTGACATTAGAAGTGTTCCAATTCCTCCTCCCCAAGCTCAAAGACAATATGTTTGGAAATGGAGTTCAAGTCAGAATGGAGATTTCTCTCTAAGTCTAACCTATAAGGCATTATCCCCTACAAGACAACCGGTTAATTGGGCAAAGGTGATATGGTTCTCTAAACACATCCCAAGGTGCAGCTTTATCTCTTGGTTGGCTTTGAGAAACAAACTTTCCACTAGAGATAGGGTTGCACAATGGGACCGAACACCATGGTTTTGTTCTGATTGTGTGTGTTGTGTTGGCTGCCAGGAGACACATGAGCATCTTTTTGTCAATTGTTATTATTCAGCCAGAGTATGGGCCACACTTGTGAACAAATGTGATCTACACTGCCAGGTTAGGGATTGGGATGAGTTTGTAGATTGGATGCTAGCTAATGCAAAAGGGAAGTCACTCAGAGGAGTCCTAGTTAAGCTAGCTTTTACTTCCTTCATCTATTATATATGGAGAGAAAAAAATGCAAGGATTTTTTAAGGCAAAATCAGAGATTCCAAGATCCTAATTGAAGCTATTTCACAATTAGTCAGATTAAGGCTTTGGGAATCGAAGTGTTTTGGAACTAATGATACTAATCTACATTTAGTGGATAGATGGGGTCTTAACCCAAGCATTTTGTAAACCTCAGCTGTCTTATGAAGCATTGATATCTAATTTCAGTACTTTTCATATTACCAGTTTAATTTGCATGCAGATCTTAAGCCTCTAATTAGGCTCTAATTTTGTATTTCCTGGGGTATGCCCCTTGTACATATGTAAGTATCTTTTGGTTTATACAATTTGGTTACAAAAACTAGCGCAAAAGAATGGTTTTATTATCTACCATCCGGCTTCATCACCACATGGAATGCGATGAAGAAGCTATTTCTCTCGGGTATTTCCCTGCATCCAAGGCTGAAAACATCAGAAAAGAATATGTGGCACTCGGAAACAAAATGGAGAGAGTTTGTATGAGTATTGGGAGCGGTTCAAGAAGCTTTGTGCATCATGCCCCCATCACCAAATCGGCGAGCAACTTCTAATTCAATATTTCTATGAAGGACTCATGCTGATGGAAAGGAGCATGGTAGATTTTTTTTTCGGTAAAATAAAAAATTGTATAAACCGAAGAAGAAACATACAAATATACAAGGGGCATACCCTAGGAAAAAGACACAAATAAAAAGGAACCAGCCAACACACAAGCTGGAGGCACCCAAACACTAACAGAAGATTACAAGTGATAACATCCTAAAGAAACAGAAGAACCAAGCTTAATTGTCAAAAATAGAGGCATTCAATCCCCAGGCAAGCTGAATGGTTTTGTTATCTTCAGTCTTAGAAAACCCTTTAAGACTCAAAAATCTACCTTTAATGGCATTTCTAATGCAAGCCAAGACCACTTTCTTGTCCCTCATTTTGCCCTCAAAGACTCGATTATTTCTCTCTCTCCAGATATGATAGACAAACGAGCTGAACATAAGCTTCAACATAAGGCTCAAGAAGTAACCTTTCCTAGCTTTCACAAGGAGCCAGGAGATAAGTTGATTCCAGTTCCTAGGAGAAGACACCAAGCCACACAAACCAACCAAATTCTGCCAAATAAAGCTAGAATAAGGGCAAGAAGCAAACAGGTGTTCAGAAGATTCTGAAGGATGCAAGCAAAGAACACAGCTACTAACATTGGAAAACCCAGGAGAGGAGGTCCAAGCAGCCAATCTATCCGCAGTTGCAAGCCTATTAAGAACAGCAAGCCAAGTAATAAAGCTATATCTGGGAATATGCTTCTTAAACCAAATAAGAGGAGCCCATCTCACTTTTTCACTTGCTGGAGCCAGTTTCCTATAAGTGTGCCCCACAGAGAAAAGACCAGAGGGAGAAAGAGTCCAAATCCAAGAGTCCAAAGAGGACTCTTTAGGAGGGGGAAGATGGATCTCTCTAATAGTGATAAGCTCATGGGAGCTAGAAATAGGCCAGTTCCAAGCTGCATTCTGGATCACTGAGCTGACCTTGGTAGTCCAATCCCAACCTGTACCAAAATAAATCCTAGGACCAAACCTTTGAGAAAGAGCCCCCAAAGGGTGCCAAGGGTCCAATAGAAGAGAGATCTGCTCCCCATTTCCCACAAGAGCTTTGCAATACCCAGCAAACTTGTCTCTGATTTTCAGAATTTTCCTCCAACTCCAAGAAGGATTAGTGGCAAGCTTAACCAAGAAGATAGAGCTCTTCTTGATCAAGAAAAACTTGCACCAATCCTTCCAAAGGGAAGCTTTATCCAAAGAGACCAGGAACCAGAAATGCTTAGCCACAGCCACTTCATTAGCTAGAGAGAGATCTCTAAGGCCCAAACCTCCTTGGGACTTATCAAGGCACAAGTCACTCCAAGCCACTTTAGCACCAGAATGCTTTACAGCTGAAGCGTTCCACAAGTAATTCCTAATAACCACCTTAATCATATTTAAGATTTTCTTGGGAAGAATAAATAAGCCAGCCCAGTATTGAAAGATAGCATAGAGCACGGATTTAACCAACTGTAATCTTCCAGCATAAGAAAGGTAGTTAGACTCCCAAGACTTCACCCTAGCTGTGATATGGTCTACTAGGGTGATACAATCTGTTTTTCTAAGCTTTGAGGAAATCAAAGGAACCCCCAAGTATCTCATAGGTAGCTCCCCAATGCTGAAATTGCACAAGTCCAGAATTGCTTGAGAAGTGGAAGGATGGACCCCAGACATGAAAATCTGACTTTTTTGTAGATTAGGTTGAAGACCAGACATGGCCTCAAACAAGTTTAAGCTCTCCATAATAAGATGAACAGAAGTAATATCACCCTTACAGAAGATAAAGAGATCATCAGCAAAGCACAAGTTAACAATACCAAGCTCCTTACACCTCCAGTGATAGCCAAAGTCCGCTTGATGAGAAGCATGCTTGAGAATACCAGAAAGAACCTCCATAACCAACACAAACAGATAGGGAGAGATAGGATCACCCTGTCTAAGCCCTTTAGCAAACAGATAGGGAGAGATAGGGAGCATGGTAGATACAGCAAGTGGAGGAGCTTTAATGGATAAGACACCTATGGAAGCAAGGACTTTGATAGCTAACATGGCGGCTAATTCAAAACAATTTATCACCTGATCAGAATCGCCACCAAGTAAGGTGAATGAGGTTGGTATTACAACCAACATTGAGCGACAACTAACTAATCTTACCACCCTAGTTCAACAAATGGCCGTGAGTGCAACTCAGCAAGCAAAGGTAAGTGGAGTGTGCTCTATGGTTGGTCATCCAACTCATGTATCCATCTTTGCAAGAGGATAATTGGAAGCAAGCCAATGCTATAGGAGGATTTCAAGGGAAGCATGTGTCACAAAGACAAAAGAATGATCCTTTCTCAAACACTTACAATGTTGGACGGAGGGACCATCCTAACTTCAGCTACTCAGAAAATAGACAAGTTGCCCCAAATTCTAACTTCAATTGTCCACCTATTTTCAACCAATCAAGGCTTCAACAACCATATAAACCACGACCACAAGCCATGCCTCAAATACCACTATCAAGAATTCAGAGACACAAATGGTCCAATTAGCTACTACCACGGGCAGATTGGAAGCACAAGGATCGGGAAAACTTCCATCCCAAACCATGATCAATCCAAGGGAAAATGCTAGTTCTATTACTTTGAGATGTGGGAAACAACTCGATGAAGTATCAAAAACACCAAAAATAGAAGAAGCGTTCGTAGATGAGCAAAAACAGAAAAGGGATTTGACCCTTGAGAAAAACGAAGCTACGACTCCCATAGAGATTACTTCGACACCTAAGGTAACTTCTAAAGTTCTGATTTCTACTAATGTTTCTTCTCCACCTTTTCCTAGAAGATTTGAAAAGTCTAAAAAGGAGGAACATGAAAAAGAGATTTTAGAAACCTTTCACAAAGTACACATATACCTCTTTTGGATGCAATTAAGCAAGTACCACGTTATGCAAAGTTCCACAAAGAGTTGTGTACCACCAAGCTTAAGTTAAAGGGTGATGAAACAGTAAGTGTAGGGGAGAATGTATCCACTGTTTTGCAAAAAAAGCTTCCCCCAAAATGTAAAGATCCAGGAAGCTTCACCATACCATGCACAATCGGTTATACGCTTCAATATGTTTGAAGCAATGAGGTACCCAAATGATTCACATTCATGTTTTTCAGTTGATATACTTGACTCTTTAGCACAATAACTTTTTGAGTTAACAAGTGAGGATGCACTGAAAATCGGTATTGGAAAAAGCCTCGAGTTAGAAGATCCACAAAAGCCAAGAAGGGACGTGCAAATTTATCATGACTTGAGGATACCGTCGAATCTCTAGAATCATTGCCAAAAGCTCCAAATAGGTACAATGCTTCTTTTATTTCATTACATTTATCTAACGAGAAACTTCTACCTTCTTTTATGCAGGCCCCTACTTTGGAGATTAAACTCTTCCTGAGCATCCGAAATATGTTTACTTAGGAGAGAAAGACACGCTGCCGGTAATAATTGCAAGGAACCTCATGACATTACAAGAGGAGAAGTTAGTTCGTGTTTTAATGGATCAGAAAACAGCAATTGGTTGGACAATAGCCGACATAAAAGGGATTAGTCCGTCCATATGCGTGCACCAAATTCTACTTGAGGATGGAGCAAAGCCAACTAGGGAAGCTCAACGCCGACTGAATCCTCCTATGATGGAAGTAAAGAAAGAGATCTTGAAGTTGTTAGACATTGATGTGATTTACCCAATTCAGACAGCAAATGGGTGAGCCCGGTCCAAGTAGTTCTAAAAAGATCTGGTATCACCGTGGTTAAGAATGAAGAGAATGAGCTAGTACCAACCCGTGTCAAAACCGGGTGGCGAGTTTGCGTTGACTATTGAAACTAACTCTACTACTCACAAAGATCATTTTCCTTTACCTGTCATTGATCAAATGTTAGAAAGATTGACTGGTCATCTCATTATTATTTTCTTGATGGCTATTCAGTTTACAATCAGATCGTAATTGCACCGAAGGATCAATAGAAGATAACGTTCACATTCCCCTTTGGAACATTTTCCTATCGACGCAAGCCATTCAGACTTTGCAATGGTCCTAGTACTTTTCAACGATATTTGATGAGCATATTTTCATATTATGTTGAGAGCATCATAGAAGTTTTATGGTTGATTTTAGTGTTTACGGTGATTGTTTTGACAAATGCTTAGATAATGTCACCCTTGTTCTTAAACCTGCATGGAAACTAATCTTGTGCTTAACTGGGAAAAATGTCATTTCATTGTAGAACAAGGTATAGTTTTAGGCCATATCATATCTTATAAAGGGATAGAAGTAGATAAATCTAAAATAGATCTTGTACATTCATTACCACCTCCCACAATTGTGAGGGAGGTTCATTCTTTTCTTGGACATGTAGGTTTCTATCGATGATTCCTCAAGGATTTTTCAAAGATTGCAAGGCCCTTTGTGATTGTTACAAAATGAAGTGATGTTTGACTTCAATGAAGAGTGCAAGGAGGCATTCTGAAAGCTTAATGAACTTTTGACCACATCTCCCCTGATTCAACCACCCAATCGGAACCTCCCATTTGAGTTAATGTGTGATGCAAGTGACTATGCCCTGGGAGCTGTTTTAGGGCAGTGAGTTGGCAAGCTTTCTCATGTTAACCTTGAATGACTCACAACTTAACTATTCCACAACTGAAAAAGAGCTATTGGCGGTTATTTTTGCTTTAGATAAGTTCCATTCTTATTTAATTGGTTCCAAAGTAATTGTATTTTCTGATCATGTATCTCTTATGTACTTGCTTACTAAAAAGAATGGTAAACCGAGACTTATAAGGTGGATACTTCTCTCGCAAGAATTTGATTTGGACATCAAGGATAAGAAGGGAATTGATAACGTAGTTGCTGATCATCAGTCGCCTCATTCATAATGAGGAGCTATTCCTTTGCGTGAAAATTTTCCTGACGAACAACTATTCTCTTTGAAATTTTTGACCCATTGGTATGCTGACATTGTGAACTACTTGGTCACCAAGAAGATGTCTAATGACTTGACTCGTGCTCAAAAGGATAAACTAAAGAAGACAGCAGAGCAATATGTGTGGGATGATCCATATTTGTGGAAGTATTGTACCGATCAAATGATCAGAAGATGTGTATCTAATTCTGAATTCTCATCTATACTTACTGTCATTCTTATGCATGTGGTGGGCACTTTGGAGCAAAAAGGACTGCTCTGAAGGTACTTGAGTGTGATTTATTGGCCTACATTGTTTAAGGACGCTTACATTTTTTGTAAGTCGTGCGATCGTTGTCAAATAACAGGTAACCTATGTGCACGAAATCAAATGCCACAAACACCTATACTCATTGTTGACATCTTTGATGTTTGGGGCATTGATTTCATGGGACATTTTCCTTCCTTATATGGTAATCTTTACATACTTCTTGCTGTTGATTATGTGTCAAAATGGGTGGAAGCAAAAGCCACCCGTACTAATGATTCTAAAGTGGTTGTAGATTTTTTGTGAAAACTAACATTTTTGCAAGGTTTGGAACACCAAGAGCCATAATCAGCGATGGAGGTAGCCATTTTTGCAATCGTTCATTCGAAACTTTGCTAAGGAAATATAATATTACACATAAGGTCTCCATACCATACCACCCATAAACTAGTGGGCAAGCGGAAGTATCAAACCGAGAGGTCAAGTCCATTTTAGAGAAAACGATGAATCGCAATAGGAAATATTGGAGCTTGCTCCTTGATGATGCACTTTGGGCATAAAGAACAGCATTCAAAACACCAATTGGGATGTCACCCTTTCGCCTTGTGTATGGTAAGCCATGTCAGCTTCCGGTTGAATTGGAGCACAAAATATTTTGGACGGTGAAGCAATGTAACATGTAAATGGAAGCTGCGGGTGAACAAAGGAAGCTCCAACTAACTGAGCTTGAGGAAATCAGAAACGATGCTTATGAGTACTCACGAATCTACATGGAGAAAACTAAGGATTTCCATGACAAAATGATTTCAAGAAAGAGTTTTGTTATTGGACAAAAAGTTCTTCTATTTCATTCACTCCTTAATTTATTTCCTAGTAGATTCGTTCTCGATGGGTTGGTCATTTTATTGTTACTAATGTTTTTCTCATGATGCAGTAGAAATTAGGAGCTTGAAGATGAACAAGGAGTTCAAAGTAAACGAACATCGACTCAAGCCTTACTATGAGTCCTTCGTAATGCAAGTTGTGGAGAATATACCTCTCCATTAACCCGAGTCTCTTGACGGATAAATGCGGTTACAACTAAGGCTGACTCTAAACCAAGCGCTAATTGGGAGGTAACCCAAAGGATGGAGGGCATGCCATACTCAGATTTTCTCTTCCCTTTCCTTTTCTTCTCTTTTTATTTCTTTGCTTTATTTATTCTTCTCATGGGATGAATTAATGTTACATTGGGGAACAATGTAAGAATTAAGTGGGGGGAAGGATTTCAGACTTCTTTACATTTGTTTCTTTTATTTCTTTACAAAAAACAAAAAAAATATCATTAGTTGCTTTATTTTGATTAGTTTGAGTTAAGTTTTGTTTTTTTTGAGTCTAAGGATACTTTCTAACAACCATGATGATAACTGATCTTTAACATTATGGCTTTGATTGATTATTAACATGGGGATTTAGATCTGGATATTATTCCTTGGTTAATATGTTTTTATGACAATTATGCTCAAATCACCATTATGCACCATAGACATGTTTTTCGGTATAAAAGCACACATGTTAGGATGAGTAAAATGCTTATATCATTTTTATTACTCTTGTGAGACATATTTGAGCCACTGAATTTCTTTGAGAGGTGTAATATTATGAGCTTATTCTTTCTTGTTCTTACTTTGACTATTATTTGAGTTGACATGCAGCATGAGGATTAAATGCTAAGAACTTTTCCGAAGGTCTTTTTGAAAAGAATGGTTGATTGAATACCTTTTGATTTTAGGTGGTGCCAAAAATTAACTGGAGAATTGTGCCCAAGGGAAGACATATAGTGTCATTGATCCTTTCACTCAATGGTGTCCTTTGGATTTTGGGTGGTGTCGACAACTAAATGGAGAATTGTGCCTAAGGGAAAGCATATAGTGTCACTGATCCGTTCACTCAAGTAATGTAATCTTTGAGAATAGATTGAGAGAATAAATAGTTGAGTGATCTTCTTTTCTTTTCGGTAAATTAAGAAATTGTATAAACTGAAAAAGAAACATACAAATATACAAGAGGCATACCCCAGGCAAAAGAAACAAAAAAGGAACCAGCCAACACACAAGCTGGAGGCACCCAAACACTAACAGAAGATTACTAGAGATAACAGCCTAAAGAAATAGAAGAACCAAGCTTAATTGTCAAAAATAGAGGCATTCAATCCCTAGGCAAGCTGAATGGTTTTGTTATCTTCAGTCACAGAAAATCCTTTAAGACTAAAAAATCTACCTTTAATGGCATTTCTAATGCAAGCCAAGATCACTTTCTTGTCCCTCATTTTGCCCTCAAAGACTCGATTATTTCTCTCTCTCCAGATATGGTAGACAAACGAGCTGAACGTAAGCTTCAACATAAGGCTCAAGAAGTAGCCTTTCTTAACTTTCACAAGGAGCCAGAAGATAAGTTGATTCCAGTTCCTAGGAGAAGACACCAAGCCACACAAACCAACCAAATTCTGCCAAATAAAGCTAGAATAAGGGCAAGAAACAAACAGGTGTTCAGAAGATTCTGAAGGATGCAAGCAAAGTACATAACTACTAACATTGGAAGACCCAGGAGATGAGGTCCAAGCAGCCAATATATCCGCAGTTGCAACCCTATTAAGAACAGCAAGCCAAGTAATAAAGCTATATCTGGGAATATGTTTCTTCAACCAAATAAGAGGAGTCCATCTCACTTTTTCAGCAGCTGGAGCCAGTTTCCTATAAGTGTGCCCCACAGAGAAAAGACCAGAGGGAGAAAGAGTCCAAATCCAAGAGTCCAAAGAGGACTCTTTAGGAGGGGGAAGATGGACCTCTCTAATTGTGATAAGCTCATGGGAGTTAGAAATAGGCTAGTTCCAAGCTGCATTCTGGATCACTGAGCTGACCTTGGTAGTCTAATCCCAACCAGTACCAAAATGGATCCTACGTCCAAACCTTTGAGAAAGAGCCCCCAAAGGGTGCCAAGGGTCCAAGAGAAGAGAGATCTGCTCACCATTTCCCACAAGAGCTTTGCAATACCCAGCAAACTTGTCTCTGAGATACTTGGGGGTTCCTTTGATTTCCTTAAAGCTTAGAAAAACAGATTGTATCACCCTAGTAGACCATATTACAGCTAGGGTGAAGTCTTGGGAGTCTAACTACCTTTCTTATGCTGGAAGATTACAGTTGGGGTTAAATCCGTGCTCTATGTTATTTTTCAATACTGGGCTGGCTTATTTATTCTTCCCAATAAGATCTTAAATATGATTCAGGTGGTTATTAGGAATTACTTGTGGAACGCATCAGCTATTAAAGCATTCTGGTGCTAAAGTGGCTTGGAGTGACTTGTGCCTTGATAAGTCCCAAGGAGGTTTGGACCTTAGAGATCTCTCTCTAGCTAATGAAGTGGCTGTGGCTAAGCATTTCTGGTTCCTGGTCTCTTTGGATAAAGCTTCCCTTTGGAAGGACTGGTGCAAGTTTTTCTTGATCAAGAAGAGCTTTATCTTCTTGGTTAAGCTTGCCAAGAAGATAAAGTTTGCTAATCCTTCCACTAATCCTTCTTGGAGTTGGAGGAAAATTCTGAAAATCAGAGACAAGTTTGCTGGGTATTGCAAAGCTCTTGTGGAAAATGGTGAGCAGATCTCTCTTCTCTTGGACCCTTGGCACCCTTTGGGGGCTCTTTCTCAAAGGTTTGGACCTAGGATCCATTTTGGTACTGGTTGGGATTGGACTACCAAAAAAACCCAGCTAAAAAAAAAGCTCTCCCTTTCTAGAGAGAGAAGCTCTCCCTTCTCTCTAGGTTTTCTTTTTCTGATCTCGTGTTTCCTCCCTCCTAGTGAGGGAGGAAACTCCATTGTTAATTGATCTCTATTAGCCAAGGTGGGTGACAAACTCACTTATTGGGTGCTAACCAAGGTTTCTGCCTAAGGTGATTTCTTCTCTTTAGAAAGGTCTGGTTGATCATGGAGGGAAGAAAGCTTCTCAAAGCTCGGACCCAGCTTTTGAGTTTTGAAGTTCAAGAGGGCATCTCCCTAGAAGGTGTTCCTCTTTCTCTCTCAGCTAAGGGGGGTCGTGAAATTACTCTTGGGGGGAGTATTCAATGTCTTGGTGAGTCCAAGACCTTTCTTTATCTTAAGGAGAAGCCTAGTTTAAATCAGGGAGTCTATTCCATTGTTGGTTGGTCTCTATCAGCCAAGGTGGGTGAAGTGTTCGCTCATGGAGACATAGAAGGCTCCACTCTGTACCAGGCTATCTCTATTCTAAGGAGAAGCCTCTTATGCAAGGTAACCAAGCTTTGGATTTTAATTCTACTCTCTCTCTCTCTTTCAGATCAGTTGAGAGCTAGTTTATCTAAGATTAAAGGCTCCCATGGAGGTTTTGGGGGTGGTGCTCAGATGTTTTCAAGCTTGCCCAGATTTCTTGAGGTTGAAGATGAACTCTCATTTGCTGGAGGGGACAAGGCTCATGTGGCAGTGGTAAAGGATGGAGGTGACAGCTCCTTTTTTTGAAGCCTACTATTTCTCTCTCCAATAAAAGTGAAGGAGGTGTGAGCTCCTTTATTAAGCCTACTATTTCTCTCTCCAATCAAAGTGAAGGAGTTGACAACTCCTTTTTTGAGGCCTACTATTTCTCTCTCCAAAACCAAGTGAGCACTCTTTTAAGTCTATCAGTCTGGTTGCTATCACTCTTTTAAGTCTATCAGCAAGCATTTTAGAAATGCATTTATAAACAACATTACAACAAGATATAGGCCTAAAGTCACCAACCTTTGAAGGATTGGGGACCTTAGGAATAAGAGTAATGGCAGTAGAGTTAACCTGTTTCAATAAAGATTGGGAGCTAAAAAACTCCAAAACAGCCTTAGTAACATCTTTGCCCACAACATGCCAACATCTTTTGAAGAAACCAGCAGAGAAGCCATCTGGACCAGGGGCTTTACTACTCCCCAAACTAAAGATAGTTGTGTGAACGTCTTCCTCTGTATAAGGGTGGTTGAGGATAGCTAAGTGAGCTTGAGAGAGCTTATTAGGGAGAATCTGAGAGAGAACACTCCAATCCANTACCTTTCCCTTCCCCATTACGTGATTAATGGGATGCTTTTGTTCACTGAAATTGGTTTTAGCAATTACTTAGTTGTTTGTTAACTCAGGAGTTTTATGTTTGTTAAGTTCTATTTTAGACATGTTTTTTTTTCTGTTTATCCTACCTTGGGTGGTGTGGGAAACTTTCTAGAGTTTATTTTTGTAGGCTAATTTAAGTTAAAGTTAGGGGTTGGATAGTTGTGCTGATATAGCCAATGGTCTTTCTCTTTCCTGTCTTGCTCAGCCACTCTTTTAAATATGCCTGGGGTATGCCCCTTGAATATTTGTAAATTATGCTTCGGTTAATGAAATTTTAACTTACCGAAAAAAGGGATTGGACTACCAAGGTCAGCTCAGTGATCTAGAATGCAGCTTGGAAGTGGCCTATTTCTAACTCCCATGAGCTGATCACAATTAGAGAGGTCCATCTTCCCCCTCCTAAAGAGTCCTCTTTGGACTCTTGGATTTGGACTCTTTCTCCCTCAGGTCTTTTCTCTGTGGGGCACACTTATAGGAAACTGGCTCCAGCTGGTGAAAAAGTGAGATGGACTCCTCTTATTTGGTTTAAGAAGCATATTCCCAGATATAGCTTTATTACTTGGCTCGCTGTTCTTAATAGGCTTGCAACTGCGGATAGATTGGCTGCTTGGACCTCCTCTCCTAGGTCTTCCAATGTTAGTAGTTGTGTACTTTGCTTGCATCCTTCAGAATCTTCTGAACACCTGTTTGTTTCTTGCCCTTATTCTAGCTTTATTTGGCAGAATTTGGTTGGTTTGTGTGGCTTGGTGTCTTCTCCTAGGAACTGGAATCAACTTATCTCCTGGCTCCTTGTGAAAGTTAAGAAAGGCTACTTCTTGGGCCTTATGTTGAAGCTTATGTTCAGCTCGTTTGTCTACCATATCTGGAGAGAGAGAAATAATCGAGTATTTGAGGGCAAAATGAGGGACAAGAAAGTGGTCTTGGCTTGCATTAGAAATGCCATTAAAGGTAGATTTTTTAGACTTAAAGGATTTTCTATGACTGAAGATAACAAAACCATTCAGCTTGCATGGGGATTGAATACCTCTATTTTTGACAATTAAGCTTGGTTCTTCTATTTGTTTAGACTGTTATCTCTTGTAATCTTCTGTTAGTGTTTGGGTGCCTCCAGCTTGTGTGTTGGCTGGTTCCTTTTTTTTGTTTCTTTTGCCTGGGGTATGCCCATTGTATATTTGTATGTTTGTATGCCCATTGTATACAATTTTTTAATTTACCGAAAAACAAAATTGGGGACCTTAGGTATAAGAGCAATGGCAGTAGAGTTAACCTGTTTCAATAATGATTGGGAGCTAAAAAACTCCAAAACAGCCTTAGTAACATCTTTGCCCACAGTATGCCAACATCTTTTGAAGAAACTAGCAGAGAAGCCATCTGGACCAGGGGCTTTACTACTCCCCAAACTAAACATAGTTGTGTGAACGTCTTCCTCTGTATAAGGGTGGTTGAGGACAGCTAAGTAAGCTTGAGAGAGCTTATTAGGGAGAATCTGAGAGAGAACACTCCAATCCACCTCCTGATCAATGTGAGAAGTCCTAAGAAGATTCCCATAATAAGAAAGAATTTGATCTTTGATAGCCTGGTCATCAGTAATAAGGTCACCCTCCTCATTAACCAACTGATTAATTCTTGATCTGACTCTATTCTTCTTTAGTTTCTGAAAAAAGAAAGAGGAATTCTGATCACCCAAGGCAAGCCAATCAACTCTGCTTTTTTGCCTCAGAAAATCTTCTTCTGCATTCCTGAGCTTAGTGAAATCAGCTAATCTAATTTTCTCCTCCTCTTGAAGAGAGACAACACTAGGAGAGGCAATAAGGTCAGCTTGCACTTTAGAGAGGGCTTCTCTAGCCATAAGAGCCCTTTTAGAAATATCTGAGCAAAAAGAGGCATTAAATTTCTTAAGAGCAAATTTAACAGATTTAAGCTTCTTATAGAGACAAAACATGGCTGTCCCAAACACCTCAATCTCCCACGCATCCTTAAGAACAGCCCAGAAGCCTTCGAAATCCATCCAAAAATCAAAGAACTTAAAAGAAGGCTTAGGTCTTGCTGAGTTAGCCCTAAGCTGAATAATAATAGGAGAGTGATCAGAGATACCCGGGGTGTGAAAATGGCAAGAAGTAGCAGGAAACAACATAGCCCAATCACCGTTAACCAGGGCTCTATCGAGCTTGCGCATCTTGCTACCCTCACCAACTTGACCATTCCACCAGGTGAATTGACAGCCACTATAAGGGAGGTCGAGAACCTCCAAATGATCAAGACAAGAAGCAAAGTCAATTGAGCTATCATTCCACTTGAAATCACCACCACAATGCTCAATAGGCTTCAAAATAGCATTAAAGTCACCAAGAATTAGCCAAGGCTTCCCCTGACTTAATGTCTTATGAGAGCCAAGTTTTTCCCACAAAGGCTTCCTGGAGATAGCATCATTGGCTGCATACACCACAGAGACAAAGAAATCTGTCTTTTCATGGAGAATGGTTAGCTTACAAAACATAGCTTGATCAAAGGCATCAATTAGAAGAACATCCAAAATCTTGGGATCCCAAGCTAAAACAATTCTACCTTTGCTAGTAGGAGAATGGTTAGCAAAGGTAGCCCAATTGGGAAAAACAGATCTAGAAAGTCCAGCAAAATTATTACACTTGATCTTAGTCTCAACTAAAGCACAAAAAGATAATTTAAAGTCTTTACAAAGTTTTCTAACTTCAGCTTGCTTTAGAAGGCCATTAAGCCCTCTTATATTCCAAGAAGCTAAATTAATCATAAAAAGGGGGGGAGAGAGTCACCATTCTCAGGGGGAGCCTGAGTAACTTGATCAGCCAATAAGAAAAAGCCTTCAGCCGTTCGCTTCTTTTTCAACCTCTTCAAAGCTGATTTAGAGAGCTTGGGAGAAGGACCAGGTTGGATAGTGATATTGACAATTGAGGAAGCTTTGGGGGGAGCCAAACTCAATGTAGAGTCAGAAGAGGCTTGAGGCTCATTTTTATCCTCACAAGGCACAATGAGACCCTTACCCTTCCTTTTGCTAACCACCTGAGTCCATTCATTGACTTGGTCTTCCACATGGATGGTATTAAGAGGAAAGGGAGGAGAGATTTCACCCTTTGGCTCCTCATAAACCATAAGCTCCCTATTATCTTGGGGAGAAGAATCTTTGCTAGCGGTTTCTTCCTCACTAGCTAGATTATTCTTAGGGGCCACTTTAGCATCACAATCATGACCAAAGAGGCAACATTTAGCACATCTCTTAGGTAGACACTCATACTCCACCTCCACCACCACTGGATCCCATCCGTCAAGGCCAAGGTCAATGGTGAAAAACTTAATCAAATCAGAGGAGGCTGAAATTTTCACACAAACTCTAGCATAATCATGTCTATAACCAGAGGCAGTAGCATTGTCAGAGTGAGAAGGGATACCCACAGCACTAGCAATGTGACTTAGAGCTTCTTCAGTCCATAATTCAATTGGAACATTCCACAATTTAACCCAAATTGGAAGGGTTGAAAGTTTCTCCTTTGAGAATTTAACATTTGGCTGCCACTCTTGAAGCACAACAGGCCTACCTAAGAGGTGCCAAGGTCCATCTTCTAAGACCGAGTTTCTATCCTCCACATAGCCAAAATTGAAATAGAAAAGGCCTCTGGCATCCGAGACCTCCTGAATTCCTCTTTTAGCCCAAAGTTGCAACGCAATTTTCTTAACTAAGTGTAATGGAGCTTCCCTTCCAACAAAGTAGCCAAAAAGACAGCCTTCCCACCTAGAAAAATTCTCTTTAGTAATATAATCAGGAAGCTTAACTGTGACATTACCATTTTCCGTAAAGGAAGAGCTCACATAACCTAAGCTTAGCTTCTTTTTCAGGTTACCTTTAACCTTTTCAGCCCATGAACCAACCGGTTTCTCATGAGCAACACTATTATTAGCTAAAAGGTCTTTATAAACTCTATTCTTATGCAGCTTTTTAGAAGAAGAAGTTGGGGAAGGAGGAGAAGAGCTCACCTTCTGTTTTCCATTAGAATCTGGTTTAGGAGAGAGATAGATTTCTCCAAGCTCAAACCCACGACCATGGCAGCCCTTGACATCTTTGGTAGAAGTCAAATCCACCTTGTCACTCAAAATCAATGCTGAGGTTGAGCTAAGGGAGGAGAGAGGATCTGCCACCAGCTTTGGAACTCCACCTACGTTCACATCATTGTCATAGAAAAGAGAATTATCTTCTTTCTCTTTCCCTTCTATCAAAACACCATCTACTTTCTCTTTCCCCTTAGACAAAGAAGCTGCCACCTGTCTCCCTAAGGGGATGTCCATGTCATGATGGGAGAGAGGAGCGTTATCTAATAAAAAATTACCTTTTTGAGTGTCCTTTCCTTTATTAGAAAGGATAGTCGTAGATTGTTGACCAAGTTGAAGCTTGGGAGCTGGAGCCTCACTCTTCCCCAAGCTGACCACATCACACCCACTTGCCAAAAAGGAGCTGTCACCTCTCCCTTTTGATATGTTTGGCAGCTGCTTTTCCTCTTCTCCAAGCAAGATGATTTGAGACAAGCTTGATTTGTCTTCTATCAAAGGACACTCATCATTACCTTTGACAGAGAGGTAATGAGTATCATCTTCAACCTTTGAGCTCTAGGCAAGCTGGTTGATCTCCGAGCACCACCTCTAGCTCCTCCTCTTATGCTACTTCTCTTTAGACTTGAACGAAGTTGGCCTGAAAGAGTCAGCTCAAGTAAATTGCTCCGATTGTGATCAGAAGAAATAAAATTATCTCTAAGCTTTGAATGATCAGAAATAATCTCTTTTGCAACTAATAAACTCGAAGCTTCCTTGGACTGAGCTTTCTAACTTCCCAGGCTCAACAAAACCACTCTCTGGTCCAAATTTATTCGTATTAGAACCTTGCTTAAGAGCATTAAAACCAATAACATGGGTTTTAGCTTCCCTAGCTCCCTTAGTAACCATATCATTCAAAACAGCATGGCCATTGGAAAGATAAGAGATTAATCTTTCGTTTGAATATTTTTCCGTATTTTTCTGATCATTCTAACATGGTCGAACGAAGGATCAAATATGATAACGATTTTAAATCAGTGAAGGATAAAGATAAAGATCAGGACCTAAGCTTATCTCTTGATCTAGAATCTATCATCTTTTATGTTGAAGTTTGAACTTTAAGTCCTTCTCATGATAATTATGAAGATTGAAGAGCACACAACCTCTATTAAAAGGGGGGTATGCCCCAACCAAAAGGAGGAGGATTTTGAGTTATTTTCTAGTTTAGAAGTATGATATTTAGAATCTCCATGTGTAGCTAATTTCTTTCTTTGGTTAAGGGTGATTTCAAAGCCCTAGACATGGTTATTAGTTAATAAATTTCAGAAACTTTCTTTCATCTCTCTTTCTATTATGTTTATACTCCTTTGATTTCATTATCTATAAATCTCTTTCTTGTATTCTTGGGTGCGCAACTAGGTAAGCATGTTAGTAATTTTATTGCTAGTTTAGAATTTTGATCTGCAATTGTCAAGGCTTTCTAAACAAAAGTAGCAAATTATTTTCAATGATTATGGGATATTTTCGTTTCATTACATAAGGAATATAACTCAAGTTTTATAAACCGAACTTGTGTGTTTGTTGCTTGATTCAACCCATATCTTTCTTGATTAATTGCTTTTATTAAACTGAATTTAGAGAACTAGTTCTAGGTTGTTTAATGGAAAGAGTTTAAGTAAAGAATTTGTTTTACTTAACAACAAGGTAAGGAAAGATCAAGATAATCGAACTTGTGATTGTTTTAAGGTTTTTATTTTTGAAAGATTGAGAAAGTTATTTCTGATTGTTGACTATTAGTATATTTCTAGAGGTAGAGAATGAATGAGTCCTTAACTGTTAAGGATCAACCTACACACCAAGTTCCAAGGATTCAACATCTTAAAGATGAGCATAATCAAGAAGGCAAGGAGCAAGTTCAAGAGGTTTCTAGTCCAATTAGCATGCCTCAAGGACCAATAACAAGGTCGCGGTCTAAAGAAGCTTCAACAAGCTTTAATCCACCATTTTCAAGGCTTAGTCAATTCAGCTAGTGAGGGTCTACAAGGACATCTAAGCTTTCAGATAAGTGCAGCACGAGTCCAGTACAACTTGGTTCAAGTCAACGTTACTAATGGGTTGAATTAAGTATGTAATGGGCCATTTTTGTGTTACATCTTGGGCTGAATGAAATTTGACTTTATTTAGAGTCCATTACTTTTATTTAGCTTGATTAGTCTATTCTTAATTATTTTTTAAAAATATAATTAGGTTAGTTTCCTATTCTTGAATTTTAGGATTTTAGGAAACCTTTGTAAAGGTTACAAATATGATTTGCTAGAATGTTTTAAGGATCCATAATTTTAATTTAAGAAAAAACAAAAGGTTGTTTTTCTTTTATCTTTGTGTTCTTGAGTAGAATACATGTTTTAAAAAACATTCAAGTAGATTGATCACCTTCTTGTGGAGTGTTTCGAAACTGGAATTCAGAAACAAGTTTTCTTTATTCTAGTTCTTGATCATCTATCTAAGAATTATGTTTTCTAGCCTTTAGGGGTTGTTACCGAATTGGTTATTGGGGTTTTCACGTTAATGCTTCGTGGGTTCCTATACATAAAGGGGTTCTCATGCTTACTCTTAGAGGTTCCGTATCATTTGGTATCAGAGCTTGGGCTCTAGATCAGGTTTTATCTCTTTCAAATTTTGTTTCTTTAATTCTGATTTCTTGCATTTTTCTTGTTCTTTTGAATTCAATTTTGGGTTTATAGTTGTAGTTCAAAAAAAGAGAAAAAAAGAAGCAAATTCATGCAAAAAAGAGCACGTATAAAAAAAAAGAAGAAGAAAAGAGAATTTCGTTCGAAAAAAAGAAAAGAACGAAAATAGTTACTTTCCTAATTCTAAGAAGATACTTGCTTCTAAATTTGTTACTTTCCTAATACTAGGAAGTTCTTAATTTCTAAATTGGTCACTTTCCTAATCTTTTTTACTTTCCTAAATTCATACTTTCCTCAATTCTCTACTTTCTTAAATTCACTACTTTCCTGGATTAATCTCTTTCTTAAATTCATTTTTTTCCTAAATTAGTTACTTACCTAAGTTCTTTACTTTCCTAACTTCATTACTCTCCTAAAATTAGTTACTTTCCTAAATTCTTTACTTTCCTAACTTCAAGACTTTCCTAAAATTAGTTACTTTCCTAATTTCATCACTTTCCTAAAATTTGTTAGTTTCCTAAATTCGATACTTTCCTAAATTCATTACTTTCCTAAATTTGTTTCCTGTTCAACTTGTTTTGAAAATTTCAGTTTTGGAATTCTACACATTACAAGCTATTTAAATTGTTTTAAAAGTGTGATTCACCTAAGAACATGAAATAATAAGCTAGAGTGATGTGAGGAAAACCAAGAGTGAATTTTTTTTGTTTTTGAGTTAAACACGAGTGACCCCCATCTTTTTGAGTGTAAACACGTGAGGGAGCGCTTGTGAGGTCCTTGGATTATTTTTTGTTTCTTACATTCTATTGCGGTAATGTCAAGCCAAAGTGGAGATAATGATGTTTGTCATGTTCCTGATGCTATGCTACCTGAGGCTCAACGAGGAGAGTTTACACATTTTAATCGAAATATGGAGGCCATGAGGAATATGCATTAGAGCATATGGATGCAAGGTTGCAGGCGGTTGAAAGAGCAACACCAAATCACAACGAGAGGCGACAAGGAGGCAGAAACAGAATATCATAAGTTGATGACTTGGAAGATGAATATTTTGATTAGAATGAGAATGATGATGATACAATTGTTGGAAGGGTCATGCCTAGAGGAGGAAGAGAAGGTCGCAGTTTTGGTTGATGTAGAGGGAGAATGCGAGAAAGTCAATTCCATGGTCGAAACCGAGGCAATGACGATTTTGTTGATATAAATTTGGGAAGCATTAAACTTAAAATACCTCATTTTCAAGGTAAATCAGATCCAGAGGCGTATTTACAAAGGGAAAAGAAGGTGGAACTCATATTTGATTGTCATCAATTTAGTGAGGAGAAGAAGGTCAAGTTGGCGATCACCCAATTTTTGAATTATGCTATAGCTTGGTGGGATCAATTGGTGACAAGTAGAAGAACAAATTTGTAGAATACAATTGAGACTTGGAATGATCTCAAGTCTACAATGAGGAAGAGATTTGTACCTAGGCATTTGCATAGGGAACTTGTGCAAAAACTTCAAGTTCTTAGACAATGCAGTAGGGGTGTGGATGCTTACTACAAGGAGATGGAAATGCTCATGACTAGGGCTGATATAGAGGAGGATACAGAGACCACTATAGCACATATCTTGGCTGGTTTGAACAAGGAGATAGCTGACGAGTAGATTTGCAACCTTATGTGGAGTTAGAAGAGATGGTGCACATTGCCATCAAGGTGGAAAAGCAACACCAAGGAAGAGGGGCAGCAAGGTGTGTTTCCAAACCTTATTCCAACTTTAATGCTACTTTGAAAAGGGATGGGAGGAGTGATTTTAAGGGTGAAAATAAGGCTGCTTATGATGGTTCAAAGGGAAAGACAGATTCGATTTACAAAGAAAAATCCAAACTCGAAGAGCCTAAAGGGAGAAATAGAGACATGAAGTGTTGGAAGTATCAAGGTGTAGGTCATATTAGCAAGTAATGCCCTAATATGAGAACTATGACCCTATGAAATGTCCAGATAGTGACTGATGAAGACGAGGGTAACAATGAAAGCGATGAGGAGGAGATGCCCGAATTGGAGTTGTACTGAAGGGAGCATTGAAGAACCGATTAGGGGTGATGTGTTGGTTACAAGACGTGCTCTTAACACCTAATTGAAGGAGGCTAGTCATGAGGAGCAGCGAGAGAACTTGTTCCATACAAGGTGTCATGTTAAAGGCAAGGCATGTAGTGTGATTAACGATGGTGGGAGTTGCACTAATGTGGTGAGTACAATCTTGATTGATAGATTGGGGCTGTCAACTACACTACACCCACGACCATACAAGCTTAAGTGGCTTAATGATTGTGGTGAGGCCAAGGTGAATAGGCAATCTATTATCTCATTATCAATTGGTAAATATCATGATGAGGTGTTGTGTGACGTGGTTCCTATGAATGCTGGAGATAGTTTGCTTGGTAGGCTGTGGCAATTTGATAGGAGAGCTATGAATGATGGGTACCTCAATAGGTATTCATTCACTAAGGATGGACGGAAAAATCATACTAACACCTTTTTCCTCAAAAGAAGTGTATGAAGACCAATGTAAAATGGAAAGGACGAGAGTGGAGGCTGAAAAGAAAGAAAAAGAGAGCAAGAAAAGTTCTTTAGAGAGTGAAAGCAAAAAGTGTGAAAAAGAAGAGGGAAAAGAAAACGGAGAGAAAAGTGCAAAGAGTGTGAGTTTAGTAGCCAAGGAAAGTGAGGTTAGACATGCATTGTACTCCAATCGCCCAATATTTGTACTCTTGTACAAAGGGGTTGATCTTTTGTAGGAATTTGAAGACATGTTTCCTAAGGAGATGCCAAGTGGTTTACTACCAATTAGAGCCATAGAACATCAAATTGACTTCATTCCTGGAGCTTCCATACCCAATAGGCCAGCATATAGAACAAATCCAAGTGAGACAAAGGAGATGAAAAACAAGTGGAAGTGTTGCTAGCTAAGGGGTATGTGAGGGAGAGTCTAAGTCCTTTCTCGGTTCCTGTTATTCTTGTGCCAAAGAAGGATGGAACATGGAGGATGTGTGTGGACTGTCGAGCCATCAATAAAATCATTGTAAAGTATCGTCACCATATTCCTAGGTTAGATGATATGCTTGATGAATTATATGGTTCTTGTTTGTTCACTAAGACAGACTTGAAATCTGGTTGTTATCAAATTCAAATGAATGTTGAAGATGAATGAAAAACAGTGTTTAAGACAAAGTATGGTATTGTATGAGTGGCTTGTTATGCCATTTGGTCTTACTAATGCACCTATCACATTCATGAGATTGATGAACCATGTGTTACGTGAGTACTTGGAAAAGTTTATTGTGTTTAGATAGATGATCATATCATGCTGGTGCGTCAAGTACTAGATATACTTAGGCAAGAAAAGTTGTATGCCAACCTTAAGAAGTGTAGTTTTTGCATCGAAAGGGTTAATTTTCTTGGTTTTGTAGTGTCTAGTCAAGGTATTGAGGTTGATGAAGACAAGGTAAGAGCCATTAAGGAATGGCCAAGACCTAAGAAGGCTAGTGAGGTGAGGAGCTTTCATGGGCTTGCTGGTTTCTATAGGAGATTCATTAGGGATTTTAGCACTATAGCCGCACCTTTGAATGAGTTAGTTAAGAAAAATGTTGGTTTTGTTTGGAGTGAGGCACAAGAACATGCATTTAATGAACTTAAAGATTAATTGTGTGCTGCACCTTTGCTTGCTTTACCTAACTTTGATAAAAAAAATTAGATTGAATGTGACGCACCTTGGGATGTGTTTAGACGACCATATCACCTTACTTAACCGGTTATCAGTGCCTTATAGGTTAGATTTACAGAGAAATCTCCATTCTGACTTGAACTCCATTTCTAAACATCTTGTCTTTGAGCTTGGGGAAGAGGAATTGGAACACTTCTAATCTCAAGAAGCTCAAAGGTGTTTGAAGTTGGCCAATGCCATTGATTGTCTTGAATGACAACACTCAGAGGAGCTCTAGTTAAGCTAGCTTTTACTTCCTTCGTCTATTATATATGGAGAGAAAGAAATGCAAGGATTTTTTAAGGCAAAATCAGAGATTCCAATATCCTAATTGAAGCTATCTCACAATTAGACAGATTAAGGCTTTGGGACTTAAAGTGGGTTGACACTAATGATACTAATCTACGTTTAGTGGATAGATGGGGTTTTAACCCCAAGCATTTTGTAAACCTTGGATGTCTTATGAAGACTTGGTATCTAATTTCAGTACATTACATATTACCAATTTACGTGCAGAACTTAAGCCTCTGATTAGGCTCGAATTTTGTATTTCCTGGGGTATGTCCATTGTACATGTGTAAGTATCTTTTGGTTTATACAAATTGTTTACAAAAAAAAGGATTTGGGGCTGTTTTGATGCAGGACCAAAGACCACTAATGTACTTTAGTGAGAAGTTAAGTGGGGCAGCCTTGAAGTATCCAACATATGACAAGGAATTATATACTTTGGTTCGAGCTCTGCAAAGATGGCAGTATTATTTATGGCCTAGGGAGTTTGTGATACACACTTACCATGAAAGTCTAAAGCATTTAAAGGGTCAAGATAAGCTAAACCGTAGGCATGCTAGATGGGTGGAGTTTATTGAAACATTCACATATGTGGTTAAGTATAAGCAAGGTAAAGAGAATGTAGTTGCGGATGCATTATCCAGAAGGTATACTCTACTTAATTCTCTTAGTGCTATATTGTTGGGTTTTGAGCATATTAAGGAGTTGTATCAATATGATGATGATTTTGGTGAGATATATGCATCTTGTGATCATGGGGCTGTTTCGGATGATTTTTACTTGTTTGATGGTTTCATGTTTAATAAAAATATGTTGTGCATTCTTAAGTGTTCTATGAGGGAATTGTTGATTAAGGAAGCACATGGTGGAGGCTTAATGGGGCATTTTGGGGTAAATAAGACATATGAGATGCTGTTAGCATATTTCTCTCGGCCTGGTACGAAACATGATATGCATAAGGTTTGTGATCATTGCATTACATGTAGAGAAGCTAAGTCTAGGTTGAAACCACATGGGTTGTGTACACAACTACCTGTTCCAAGTGAACCTTGGACAGATTTGTCTATGGATTTTGTGCTTGGATTGCCTAGAACTAGGAAAGGCCGTGATAGTATCTTTGTCGTGGTTGATAGATTTAGTAAGATGACTCATTTTATACCATGTTATAAAACTGATGATGCTAAGTTGATTGCTGATTTATTTTTCAAAGAAGTTGTGCGATTACATGGCATGCCTAAGAGCATTATTAGTGATAGAGATGTTAAGTTTTTGAGTCAATTTTGGCGTGTGTTATGGGGAAAGTTAGGAACTAAGTTATTGTTTTCAACTACTTGTCGCCCTCAAACTGATGGGCAAACTGAGGTAGTTAATAGGATGTTGATTACTTTACTTAGGGCAATCATAGAAAAGAACATTAGGACATGGGATGATTGTTTTCCATTTGTGGAGTTTGCTTACAATAGGGCTGTTCATAGCACTACTCATTGTTCTCCATTTGAGATTGTTTATGGATTTAATCCACTCACTCCTATTGATTTATTACCATTGCCACCTAATAATTTTGTGAGTGTTGATACTACTTCTAAGGCAGATTTGGTGAAGAAGTTACATAAGCAAGTTAAAGAGAGGATTGAAAAGCAAAATGCTCAAGTCACTTCACGTGTGAATAAGGGATGGAAACCAATTATTTTTGAGCCGGGAGATTGGTTTGGGTGCATTTTTGTAAAGAGAGGTTTCCACTTAAAAAAAGAGGTTTCCACTTCAAAGAAAGTCCAAGTTGACCCCAAGAGGCGATGGTCCTTTTCAAATTCTTGAAAGGATTAATGACAACACATACAAAGTTGACCTGCTAGGTGAGTATAATATTAGTTTTTCTTTTAATGTGGCTGATTTAAGTCCTTTTGATGTAGGTGATGCATTAGATTCGAAGTTGAATCCTTTTGAGGAGAGGGGAAATGTTAAGGATCAACCTACTCACCAAGTTCCAAGGATTCAACATCTTAAATATGAGCATAATCAAGAAGGCAAGGAGCAAGTTCAAGAGGTTTCTAGTCCAATTAGTATGCCTCAAAGACCAATAACAAAGGTCGCGGTCTAAGAAGCTTCAACAAGCTTTAATCCACCATTTTCAAGGCTTAGTCAATTCAGCTAGTGACGGTCTACAAGGGCATCAATGTTTTGGGATAAGTGCAGTACGAGTCCAGTACAACTTGGTTCAAGTCAACGTTACTAATGGCTTGAATTAAGTATGTAACGGGCCATTTTTGTGTTACCTCTTGAGCTGAACGAAATTTGACTTTATTTAGAGTCCATTAGTTTTCAATTAGCTTAATATAGTGATCAGAATGCATGTCATTGTTTGTACTCCATGCACAACTAGGGTTAGCTAGAATTGGTGAGGTGGCAGGAGTTGATTGGCTCTCAAGTACAGCCTCATTGACCAATGGACAAAAGATTCACCCTTGATCATCTCTCTTCTTCGTGCTCCTCCTTTGGCCAGAGAACCCTTGGTGATTTGCCTGAGTTTTTCAGACAAGGGAAAGCTTGTTTGCTTCTGAACATGCTCTTTGTCCTTAAGCAAATCTATGCACTGAACCTGGTTTTTCTAGTGAGAGAAACTCTCCCCTCTCTCTAGAATTCTGGTTTTTGTTTTTGCCTCTCCCTCCCTTAGGGGAGGCCACGACCTCTAACAATGGTTAATGATGAGTTCATTAAGCACGCTGCAGATGTTGGTAACCAAGTTTCAGGTGGTGTTAAGAAAGATTCAGCTAGTGGGCAAGCTAAGCTTGGAGTGTCTTTCAATGGCCATGCTGTTTTTTTTTGGGTAAAATAAAAAAATTGTATAAACCGAAGAAGAAACATACAAA